>JAPMOR010065110.1:3879-103981 GCA_026543865.1 Argiope aurantia
TTAACTGAAAAACAGGCAATAAATACTTTATTCTCATTAAATGGGATAATAGGTTTTAATTAGAAAGGACACAAATATGTCATTAGAACGAGGAAGAGGGCCATCGAGAATCCCCAAAAGAGCTCAGGAATGAATAAGAATTTATTAGAAATGATATATAAGATTAGTACCTAAGATGATATATAACGGTCGATTCTGAGATGAAAACGAAGAATAACACTAATTATTGTGAGGCGTGTTTGCATGTATGTATGTCGGTTTTGGAAATTTTGTTTAAGTTGTTTAATCTGGAAGAACACCAATATTTTTCATTCATTTTATCACCTAGAAAATAGCTATATGAAGAAATATTCCGGAATTCTTAAGAAGGAAGCACTGAAAATCAGCTTGTAGGAAATATACGTTTTGCGTAGTGTTATAGCATCCGACCTTGATGTATATACATTGCAAACTGGATCTTAAACGTTTAGGAAGATCGTACACGTCAAGACAAACAATTTTTAGGTGAGCTCTAAAAAGAAAGGGGCGATCACTACAATGGCAGTGTTAAGTAAAAGATACCAAATAATGTACACAACTGAGATTTTATGGTATATAAATTTACAACAGTGCAACACATGCCTAACTTTATTAATATGTCTTGCAATAATTTGGAAAGTAAAAAGTGACAAAAACACGTTTGTAACTTTTTTTTTTTTTTGCTTATAAATTCAAAAACAAAAAGGAAAGAAAAAGTAATTTTTTATTTCAGAATTCTTCCTGTAGATAGATATTCATACAATATGTCATTCATATATCGATATAATATATAATCCAAATACAAATACTAGAGAAAAATGAGTAATTTTTATTTGTGCATTTAAAAATTCTGGCTCATACGAGTCATAAATTCAAGGCTCGTGCGCATAATTATCGAGTTAATCTATGATTCAAGAGTAATAAAAAAAATAATAATATATTCCCTAGAATTCCTTGTGCTCTTTACTTCGATTTTACAATCATTTTTTCTTTCAATTGAGGCTTCTTTGCACAAATATTCTTTTCATTTATTCACATTTAGTCTTATAGACTTCGAATTCGTTTCAATCTGTTAACAAAGATAAGCATTCGTGCTTTCACTGGAAATGGAAATAAATGAATATTGTTAAAAAGAATGTACTGCAAGCAATTTAGTACTTCTTATTCTCGAAAGTATACTTACCAAAATCAACTTTTCGAATTAAAGAAGTTTGTTGTTTCTAATTTAGAGAATATGACATTTCGTTTCTTCTTCTTGCCTCCCATCAAAAGATGGAAGGAAGCAAAAGTTTGAAACATTTTCATTTTCGCGAATCTCCTGAGATAAAAGCTAGTCTCTGGTAATAACTAATGCGACAAATTCTTGCATTAACTAAACTTATAAATAAATGAATTTTCTCCAGAGAACTCATTTAATCTCTTTCAGAAATCTGATATAGTGAAAATGAGAACAGGGATTTTGGTTTTGAAGATTTTTTTGTTGTTGTTGTTATTCCTGGTATTAGACACTACACTCTACTTCCGAATGTTTATAATATAATCTAGTTTTATACTGTATTTATTTTTCTCCTTAATTGCAGTATGCTCAGAATTCGGAAAAAAATTGAGATTATGCAAAATCATACCTTAATCCTACCCCATTTGAAACATGAACTTTTTATTTTAAATGCAGTTCTCATAATTTTTGGTCATTTTCAACATTTAGTTTAAAAATTTTTTTAGAATATCAGAAATGATAATCGCACACTTTTTTCGGTTAAGCTATTTGATAGATTCCCATATATGCTGTTAGTTCTCCATAATTATTACTTTATAAAAGTTTATTGAAAATTCCATGTATGAATAATTTTAAAAAATTAATATATCAAAATAAAAATACATTTATTTCAAATATTTTATTTAAAAATAGTATTTTAATTAAATATAATATTTAATTTTCTTGCATTAAACTAATATTCAAAACAAATTTTGAAAACTTCCTTCATCTCCAGAGAGTTATTTGCTTCTAGGTATACGAAATATATAATACGATATATTTTAGGTATATGAAAAAATACTATAGTCAAGAAAAGTTCCGATTTCAAGGCTTACATACCATAGTTTTAGACTTTTCCAATATTTTTGAAACTATATATGTCTTTGGTAAAGATAATTTTTTAAAAAACCACTAAGCTACATATGTGAAATTTTGTATGTGATCTTAACATCTATGAAATTTTGGACGAAATGTTCTAAGAGATGTTTCGCTGTCTTTATATTCTCTAAACATAAAAATGTGATACAGAAAAATACTTAGAGCTGGATATAAAGGAAATTCGGAGCATAGATTCATCATCAGAAATATAGGTTCGTATTAAACTTTGGACAGAATACAAATGGGTTGACTATCTGCCAATCTGTATATTCGTATTTATGTGTAAACGATAGTTAAAAATGCAAAGAATTAAAATTTCTGTATGCTCTCATATGACAAAATATACAGATTAGTTTCAAAGTTTGGCATAATTGGTCCAAAGAAATAAATGCACATTTCATATCCGTTCATTTTTGTATTTAAAACACAAAACACGGTATATTGTAACACGTTATTATGTATTGTAATATCTTATCTTAAAATGTAATTTATTAAAAATGTCTTATACAAAAAAAATGAATAAATAAAATTCAGTCTTTGTTAAATATTATCTCTTTGCAGAAAAAAAGTTCAGTAAGTGTATATTCCATTTGCTTTTGAAAATTTACAATTCCCATGTTTCATAGAATAAAGTTAGCAAAGAATTGCTTTTGTGATTTAAAAATATTTATTTCGACAAACAAAACAAAGAGCAGGAAAACTATATAGAATATTTCAAAGTGGAAAACCGGAAAAAGCAGCAGGTGAAACGCCTTGCAAAAGGTACAGTTGGAACAAGATCTAAAGAATGCTTTGCATTAAAGTCAATAGATTCAGAATAGGCCAGACAGGCCTGACTAGGTAATTTTTCCTACATGTTTTACTCGTCCGCATATTATCAGTCAAAGGAAGAAGAACTTTAGAAACACTTTATGGACTGTTTTATTTTAATTGCTATATTCATTTGAATTTGCTCCTTCAGATTTTCATTTATTTCTACTCAACCAGAGATACAACATAAATACAATCATTTCACAATATTAATAGAGAAACATAGACTATGAATGAAAATATAAAAAAATTTAAAAATAAGAAAGTGGATAGAGTTAAGTTAGTAAGGCCCATATGGGAATATATAGTAATGAAAAGGCGGATCAATGCGCAAAGTTGGCTGCACAAAAAGAGAGTGTTGATATAATTGTCCCCTAATCAAATGGTATCTTAAAATGGGAATTAAGAGAAAAAAATTACAATGGCTTGAGAAATGATGTATGCCCAAAAAAGGAAGAGTAACTTGTGACTTATGATTTATTCCTAATCCAGAAATAAAAATACCATCCCCTGATAATTCAAATTATATCATGAAAGATTTCCAGTATACTTCCAAATATTTGAAAGAATGTGGGAAAATAAATGCATCTGTAGAGGAATCGGAACTGCTTGTCATTACTTAAAGGAACGCATAGAAGTCTCGAAATTAAGAAAAAATCTTAATTTGAAAGTTTAATATTTGAAATATTTGAAAATAATGATTGAAGTACAGTCCTGATGGCGCCAGAAAATCTCAAAACACTGAAAGATATGGTGTTAAAAATTAACAGATTTTTACCAACTACTTGAAAGTTTTAGTCTTTCTTTTGATGTGGAACGAGAAATATTGAGAATTTTTAAGAGACTTTCTTAAAGTAGTGACCTGCTCCTCGTTTAACAGGTTGATAGGTATACGGGAAGTTTAGAAGGAAGGTCAGAGATTGAACACTTGGTGGTTGGGGAGCAACCGCCTCGAAGAGGAAGTCAATTTGGTGAATCGGCCGGTATTGTAGATGTGTTATGATAAAGACAGCAATCGGCCACAACGAATCATGTCGATACTGCTTCGTTCAGTGGTGGCGGCGTGGTGAACTGCGCACAAGAAGTATGTTGATGTAGAGTGGTTCTTTTCAGATGAAGATATCAAAGACCGGCTTAATGACTCGATATTTTAAATGTAATATACCTTCAAGATGAATAATTTTTAATAATCCAAATACCTTTAAATTCATTCCATGTCTAACGGATAGGTGAATATTGAAGTTTCTAACTGAATTATTTGATTATTTTAACTGAATTGTTCTTTCAATTTGAAAATTTTACTTGAAATTAGGGTGGAATTACATTCATACAAATTCGATATTTTCGTGCGATGAATGAAAATTAAAGCATAAAAGTTTCATTTTTGTAAATACAACATAAAATTATACAATACAGAGCACTCTTGCACAGCGTGTCGAAAAAATTGTGATTATTTATTTTGTAGCGCGATAAACAATCCCGTATAATACGCAAGTTAAATTTAACACTTGCATAATTTATTTTCTTTAGTAAATTAAAACAAAGAATACTTTTGCCCCCTGTTTCAACAGGGTGTCCGGTTTAATAGTGATCCAATTATTAATTTATAAATTTTTAGGGATAGACTAATAGATAAAATGTTTGAAATGGTTTAAATATTTATATTTTATTGTCTATTTCAATAATTTTAATACCAAAAATTGTGAAACTAAATTTTTGTGATGTCTCCTAATTTTATTAGTTCTATTAAAAAAAATATTTTTACTCTCATTTTAAACATGAATAGAACTGGCTGGATTATGAAACTTTGAATTCCACTATTTTAGACAATTTTAAAAATTAAATTCGGAAATATCAAGAAGCTTTTAGTAACGCATATATAAGCTGAAATTAATCATTAGCATTTTATTAGGTTTAGATTTATTTCGATTACTTTATATGAGGGGGTATTAATACTGCTTCAAAAAGACTTTAAATTATTAGCTTATTTTTTTTATTCCTTTTATTTAATCCTTTACAGGGCATATCTACTCCATTCTTTTTTAGGATTTTATTACGCTAAACTGATCTTATGAAATAAGAAAGCAACAAAATGTGCATAGCAACAATATTTATTTATGAAATAGGGTAAGCTTTTAATTAGTAGAGTAAAAGTAAGTGATAATTATACATACCAACTATCAATCAGGTGAAATTTAAAGTAATAAGCATATTTAGCACTGAGCACATTAATAGTAAAAAAAAAAAATCTTGCAATTTTTTATAGTAAGTTTAATTTGCATTTAATTTTAGGAAGATTAAAAAAGTTTGCTAGTACTTTTAGCACAAAACGGAAGAATTCCAAAGACTTGAAAATAAACGTTTAAATTAACTACTAATTTAAATCCATTTTGCATTTAATGAGATAGCTACACGAAGGGCATCATAATAAAGGAAGATGTTATAATAATTTCATTAAAAGCATCTTATCTTATTTTGCTGAGAAGTAGATTAGGGAATCAAATCCTACAACCTTTTAGTTTTCAATACACTTAGATGAAGCCGAAATATGCATAATATTATTCATTAGAAAATCTCAAAGAATAAAATAGAAAAGATAAAGAAAAGAAAACAATCGTGAACAGAATATGTCACATTCCAGAAATTAAAAATGAATTTAATATATTCCTTTAGAGATACTTAAAATTACATTAGTAATGTTTCATTTTAAAAATTCCATTGAAAACATGAATTTTTTCTGAAAAAATCTTGGAAATGTTGTTGGAAATTAAAGATAAATAATAGTCACTTTTGCTCATCAGAAATTCATCCAGCATAATAGCTACTAACGTCATTTGTCATGTTGTGGAAATTAAAACTTAATTCAAAATAATTATATGCCTGTACAAATACTGAAAATTATTAAGGATATTTCATATATAAGGAAGCCAATACATTTTTTCTGAGAAATACTTTTGTCATCGGATTTTTAAGGCTAATGAGAGTTCACCAGAAACTCTTCGCAAAGTAATACGCACCAAGTGCGCTGGTCTGTGAATATTTTGTTAGGAAAAGAGAACACTTTAATTGCGCCGTCAGTTTTTGACGCTGGGGTAACAGCTGCTAAATATAAGACTACTTTTTCTGGAACGTTATCGAATTATTTGTCTCGCTTAGGGATTTGTTAAAAATGTGGTCAGATCGTGATGAGTCTACAACTGGCAAATTTGTTCAGCCATGAATTTTCCTGACTTCTACATTTTAAAATAATATCAGTAAATACGAAAGTCCCGGTAATTCAATCCCTGATTTAAAGTTAATCTGATTACTTTCAACGAGTTTATTAAAAAAATAAATTTTAAGATAGAAAAATTGCGAATTAAACAGATTTTATAAGTCGTATCTCTGTGGTTTGAAAATCTGTTACATTAAAAATGTTGAATGAAATTCAAGAAGAGTTTTTCATGTGAATGCATTTTAACTGAATTAGGAAATTTTACGATAATGCTAATTTTATTTCAAGTTAGTAAAACTATTTAACCTAATCATATTTAAAATATTATTTCAGTTTTGGATGATGCTGTTTAGGATTTATCATCTTTCTTTTACTGCAGAAACTGTGTTATTTTTTGCACACAAGCTGAAAATCTGCTTTAGGCTTTACTGTCTAATTTTGTTCGCAATGAGATGATTTTTCAAATATGAGTAAATACAATTTTGAAACATGTTTGAATTTGTATAAATTCATCTGATGGTGCATGTCACATATAACACTATTTTTATTGCGCAGAACATAAACCTCCCATTAAACGGGAAATCATTTCCCTTTGAATTTTGAAACTAATTTGAAACTGGGCACTTTTTCTCTATGTTCGCAATCGATAATATTCCATTATCAAATAAATATCACATAAGTCATCATCAGTATTTCAGTTTATAGAACTTAGTTATTTGTCAAAGTTATAATGCATTTATAAATTCATATTTGACAAACAATTGGATATGGAATTTCATATGTGGTGTCTATTTCACCTCTAAATTGATTTTGTACTATGATAGACTTTATTTTGACCAGCCATGAATATTATGTACTTTCCTGTCTAGAAAAGCCATTGATCAACAATGAGTAGGAAAATTCGTTTTTGAATTAAATTTTAAAAAATAAAAACTTAAAATATAAATATTTATGCATCTAGATCCTTAATTCTTTTTACAATTCAATTTTAATGCGAATTCAAATTTTATAGACACAGTATTTAAATTTTTTTAACGGTAATTTATCTTTAAAGTGACTATGTTCGAGATAAAATTTTGAAAAATGATATAGAATATCTATATTTTTAAATTTTTGCTTAATGTAAATTAAAAAACATCTGTGAAAAAGAAATATATTAGCTAACCAAAGACGTTTTGTAAATAAGAATATATATGACTTCTTTTCTGTATAAACGATATGAAGCAAAAACTTCTTTGTTCAAATATTTGTCAAATAAATTGTTAAAAAATTTCCTGATAAATAACATGATTTTTTAAATAAAATTACATTATGAAGCATTAAAGCAACTATAAAGTCCTTTTAAACTGACAGATTACGTATTTTGCTAATCAGTAGCAGAAAAACATATTGAGAAATTGTAATACAAATTTTGAACAAAAAAATATTCATTTGACTGTAATTTACGTTGTTTTTCGTAAGAAAAATTGACCAAAATTTTATAATTGGAGAAATTAGCATTTGAAGTTGTAAAAATGCATTAAAACCTAAATTAAGAAAATGTAAGTATATATATATATAACTAATTTCCATGAGAATGAGTATAGAAGCAAATTGTAAGCTATTTTATAAAGAAAAGTATTTAGAAATAAAGTATATTCAATAAAAACTTTCGATATTTTCGTCAAAACCCGATTTTTTAATTTAGTTACCTACATTAATAGCAATAATTAAAAAAATGGCTTGTACTTATATATGAAGATTGATTAATTAAGAAAGAATCTACTTATTGCGCCATCTTTACGTACCAAGATGTATAAACAAACTTTAAAAACCGCTTTGAGAACACAGAGACTGCAGGTAAATTCATTTGCGGTTTTCTGTTTTGAAAGTTGTTTTTGCTGGCTCTTTGAAAGCAAAATTGGTGTTTGGAGGCCCTTTCTCGCTTTTAAAGCAGTACTGTAAGTTGAAGGAAACATAAATTTTAAATCTTTTCCAGCTAATTTCCCCTCAACATTCTACATGTCTAATGAATTGACTATTCTGTGGGAAGTAGAAACATTATTTTCAACTCAGATTTCGCCCTTCCGGCTAATTAAAAAACTAACATATAAGAGTTTCAAAATTTCCTGAGGAAGGAGTTGGTTCAAGTTAAGCCATAGTTTAAAAGGTTGTTCTACCTTCACATTAATATGAGTTTTAATATAACTTTATGACCTTTCAGCTGTCAGATTAAAGAAACACTTGTAAAATTGTTTCCTTTTCTACTTTTATGTCAGATTTTAAAAATAAATCTATTTAATAAGCCTTAAACACTTTTCGCGAATAGCGTCTTAAGGGAAACTTCTTATGGAAAACATTACGTTAAATTAGTGAACCACTTGAATATAAATGAGAAAATTTAATTAAAAATAAATGTAAAATTATTTAACGCAAACAAGCGTAAAGAAATTTTAAAATATTACACCCAAGAAATATTTAAAACCTTGTAATGTAATCAGACTGTAATTGCCCCCCTATTTTACTTAGATGAAAAAATCGCAAAATTATGAGCAAATTATAATAAAGAAAGATAAATTGAAAGAAATTGATGAATCCATTAAGAAATTAATAATGAATGCAAAAATACAAGAGAAAGTATGTCCCGTAGTATTTGTAACGAATACCGTATATTTGTAAAGAATGAACCGCAAGACTCCCTCGCTTTAAAATTAAATGACTCGGCAATGAAGAGCGATAAACGAATTAAATGAATGGTATGCTTATTTCTAAACACCTCAATATTTGAAATGAAAGTTTCAAAACTTCTAAATTTTTCAACAGTTTGTAGTCTTTTCATATAGTCCAAGAAAAACATTATAATATATCTTCTGCAAGAAATCGCAATCAAAATCACAATTGAATCAAATTGCGCATTTTTTACAACACAAATATAACGCATTCGAAGAATGAAATTTTCAATCACACTTCGCGACTCACCAAAGAAAATGGAAGCACGTGTCTCACGAATAAACTCTTCAAGTTCAAACAGTTTTATAGAATCTTGCCCTTTAAAGGATCCCACAAAAAGTAGTTTCAAAGGGTTAGATCTGGGGAATTTGGATACAAATTCGTGCCTGTTCTCATAAATGTGGCATTTTTCAAAGTAAAGATTCGAAATAAAGGCAAAACCCAAAGGTATTTAGTGAGATCGGGCCTTGCATACACAAGGGGGATTCGACTAAGGAGCTCTCTAGTACTGGAAAAGGAATTACAAACTGTTTCTAAGCCACAGTTGGTCTTTCATTAGTGATAGTTTCTTGCAAGAACTTCTTCAGAAAATGCTTTCAAAAGATCCATCTATAATCAAAGCATACAAATTTGGCCTCCTTTTGATAATATATGAAACTAAATTTAAAACAGCTATATGAAATGTTTATTCTTTTCAAAATAAACATATTTCTGATTCAATTTATTCGCCTTTCTGTACCGTTATGTTATTTCATTTTAAAAAGAGAGTGTCCTTTGTGGGACACCTTTGTATCAAGATTACGCTTGAATCATTGTAATTTACATGAGCGCTGTTTATCTACGGCTTTTAAGATTCGGGATGAGAAGCATTACTTTCTTATTTTTTTTATTAAAAGTTATCATGATCCTTAACAATTTCTACACTATTTCATTTGAATTCACTAATTTCTAATTAATAACTCTAGCTTTGTTACGGGGAAAAACGTTATTGGTAGGTTTTTTATATTTAAAGCAAGTCTAAATGTAGAGCCAATCGAGATGATTCAAAGTTAACCTTATAAAGAATAATAAGCCATTTTCACTTCATCAATTTTTAAGAATTTCTAAAAACAACCTTCAAAATTTTTTTATAAAAATACTAAACTAAATCTTTATTTTGTAAATTATGGAAATTTTGCGATAAATAATATGTAAGTATTAATTTAAAGCAGTTCATTGAAATAATTTTTTCCAGTAAATTAAGAGATACTTCAATAACGTGATAATATTCTAAAGAATAAAAAACTGGGACAGGCATGCATATAGAAATAAAAGAGTTAAGCAACTAATTCAGCTTAACATGATGTGGTTGGCAATATCTATATAAAACAATAGGCATCTGGCAAAGCTGTTAGTTCTTGCTGCTACAATGGTACGTTACCAAAATATAAGTGATTTTTAACGTGGCGTTCAAGTTGAAACACGAGATGGGATAAAGCCTCTTCGAGGTAGTGATGAAATTTTCGAGTACGACAATTTTATGAGTGTACCGTGAATATCTAATATCTGGTAAAACATCACATCTTCGATATCACTGTGGCCAGAAAAAGACCATAAAACCCTATATGATATCAGGTAGGTGTATCAGTTTTTCTGTTGTTGTTTTTTCAAAGTAACATGACGAAATACTTTATTCTGAACTTATTTTAATCTATGATAGAGTTTGATTGAGTTTAAATGTGTAAATATGATTTTGGATATAGAGAGTCGATTAAAATGTGAGAGCTAAAATATAATTAATTGGAGAGAGAAAAAAGTTCGAGCTGAATGATAAACACATTAAGAAAAGAAAAAGAGATCTTTTAAAGTAGAGCGAATTAAAGCAGAAAAATGGAAAATATGCATATTTAGAGTAACTAAAAGACATTTTGTATGCAAGCTTTTATTAGTACATCAAAAGATTTTTTTAATTAAAACATATGAGCATTATTTCATTAAAGCTTTAGGCATCAATAGAAATACAGTAGACAAACTGGAATCCCATCTATAATATATTTCAACTCAATCGCATTTTTAATATAGTTCAATTTTTATCAAATGCTTAAAGATTATTCTTATCATATTCAATGTTGCGTTTTTACTTTCTTGTATAGAACCAATTAAAAGTATTATAATTGACATAAAATTCGAACTCGAGTTTTTGTGAATTTCCACGTCTCGGACCTTTCTGAATTCGAAAAATGTTTTTGCCATTATGTCTGTCTGTCTGTAAAGAAGATAACTCAAAACCGCTTTGAACTAAACAAATGAGATTTGGTAAATGATCTTTACACCAAATTTACAGATTTTAACCGAATTCTGAGCGAAATACATTCAGAGCAAATATATCTGTCCGACAGTTCGATTATAATTTAACACAATAATTTCAAAAAGGCGAGAACTAGATGGATAATATTTGATACACATATTTAACATCGAAAATGTAGGTAATTGTTAAATCTGGAACCAAATTCGTGAAGAATTTCAACATCTGTCGGTCTGTGCTTTCATAACCATGCAAAAGCGATAGTTTTCAAATGCAATGTCGTAAATATACGAAATTTAATATGTGGTTTTTAATTACAATCGTAATTATCTGTCCAATTATAGTTTCAATCGGTCAGTAAAAAGATATCCAAAATACACACGATTCTGGTTATTGGGCATTAAACCCAGCAATTGCATGACTGCATCCCAGAGGCTGTGATTGCATTTGAAATATTTCAATGAATACAAATGCAATAAAGAAATAAAAATGTAATAAATAAAATCAAATGTAATAAAAGAAAAAGATGAGATAACATAATTTACGTTTTGTTCAGTCTAATAGCTATTTATCCTTTTTAGACGGTTCGAAATTGCTATTTAAATAATTTCGTTGCTTTATTGAATACAAAAATTGCTTGTTCTTTAAAGACTGTCAATATCTATGAAATTCCAGATAAGGGAGAAATCAACCGAATTTCACAGTCATTTGAAACTAAATAGCAGAACTTTTATTTGTTTATCTGACGCAAAAAGATTTTGGAAGTTAATTTAAAAATTAATATAGTTTAGGTATAGTTTGCCAATAAATCTCAGTTAGAGTTAAAATTGATTTTTTAGTGTAAACATTTCATTATATACCCTAGAACCTAAGAACTACATTCTATGTCCATTTAATTATAGTAGTAATTGATGAATTCAATCTACACCATAATAATAGTAGCAAATGAAAACAAATATTGAACGCGGCATTTATTATCTTGATTAAATTAAAAAATAAGTAAAAAATATTACTCCTAAGTTTTATTTTCAGTATTCAGACAGCTTCTAGAGTTTCAATAGTTTCATTACTCCATTTTAAATTTGTAGGTAGGATTCATTACCTACGAAGTTTTGCTTTCTTATTCTTTTCTCTAAGAAATGGTTTGATGTTATTAAAACTCGTTTTAAGGACTTCTATTTTTTTTCCAAAATTCGGAACAGTTTATATTGAAAACTTCACTGATGTGAGCTGCTGATCTTATGGTGCCTCTTGTATTATGAGAAATACAAGAGGTTTTTCATGTTTTTTCTAAATAATCTTCGCCTTTACGACCAGCGTTTTGTTTTTTTAGGCAATTCATTAACATAAGATGCTTCTCGACAAATATTTTCGGAAGCACTTTTCCAAATTCTTGATCAGGGCATTCCGTTGCACTTAAATTATTTTGCAGTTAACATATTATTGCGCTTTCTAGTGACATTTTTTTTCTATTGATGTATCAAGAACCGGACAACTAAAACCCAATATTTGCCTACAAATTCTCTCTCTCTCTCTCTCTCTCTCTCTCTCTCTCTCTCTCTCTCTCTCATATAGATGATTCTATGATTGTTCTGCATTAAAGAATAAATCAAATGAAACGAACATTGTTTATGTATGAATCTGTGTGCTGGAATTACATTTTTCTTTCTAAAGAAAAGGGAATCAAATACCGTTAAATCAGATTTCATCAAAACATTTTACACTTTTCATAAAGTGCTATATTCTGGATGGTATTTTCTTCCTGAATATTTCTGTTATAGTTTTTAGATAAAAGTTCCATCAATTATTTGATTATCAATTTCTATCAATATAGTTCCTTAAATACCATGATACTTTCTCTTTTTTTAGATTAATTTTAATCTGATAAATAGTTAGTGATATTACTATCGACTTCCTTTTTTAAAGTTCCATTTAGTTAGATCAATAGTTTCGAGGGGGGGGGGGGGGTTCGTATCATATTTTTTCATATAATCAAATGACGAACAATTCAGTTCTGAAAGCATTATATTTTTAAATTATCATCGGGAATGCATAACTGCACAAAATATCCGAATTCTAGCACATCATGAAAACTATATTATAATATTCATTCTTTACAAATGTACAACAAGTGAGATAAAAGTGATTAAAAACATTTCTAAGTTTTAAATTCCAGAAAATAAAAATTCTTGAAAACGTTATTCGTGTCTATCTTTTCGTGTTTCTTTAGCTATCTTCTGTTATTTGTTATTGAATAGATTTGCAAATTAAAACACATTCCTTGACAGAGCAAATTCACTAAAAAATATAGCTAAAATAATCAGATCAAACACATAATTTCACTAAAAATCTACACTTTAGATCTCCGTTTTTAAATTATTAATGCAAGCTAAAGTGATAATTTCAACAGAAAAATATCTTTTCCTGAACTCACGGTGAAGAATACTTAATTCAGGCACAAAATTTGTATTTTTAGCCGTTACGTATCATTACTTATCGAAGAAAAATCCATAAAAATTTTGGTATAAGATTATTACCTTTTTATTAGTTATAAAGATATCCTTTTTTCTAAGATTTTAGCAAGACTTTCTAAAGGAATTTAGAACTGAGTGCACCTCCTAATTTAAAATACTTAACAGCTGTTGTTTGTTTAGGAAATTGTTGCAGAGTAGGAAACAAGAGTTCCAGATCTCCAGTATATCCAATCTAAATATATCGCTAAAAAACGTATTTTATTTTTCTTATTCTGGTTAAATTTTTGCAATTTTACATACCCTACTCATCACAATCATTCTATTTGCATTATTATAATTTTTATCACATTATTACAAATTGTACTTATTGATAATTTAGAAAACTCATAGAAAAATTCTTTAAAAAGAATATCTGCAGATACAAGCGCATAGCAAATCTATTATAGATATACTTGAGATAATCCCCCGGGGGGCACCTCGAAATGAGGATGAGAAGTTTCTGGCATGGTAGTTGGTTCTCTCCACCTTGGTGAATACACGAAAAGGTGGGGGTCTGGCTCCTCCCATCGATGACATGGTGGGGTTTTTCCAAGTGGTGAGCTCCTCTTCAAAACTCTATCCAGTTTCAAAAGAAAATTTCATGTCCAGAACTACTAAACTGAAAATACACGAAATGCGGTTCTGTGTTATTTTCAGTTTAATAACTTCAGAAGCATATAAAAGTGTGGGAGATTAAAAGAAGCAATCTATCAAATACAATTTTAATATAACAAACAGTTTCTGGTTGATGTTACTATGTCACATAATCATATGTTTATAATCATAACGTCATGAATCATGTCACAGTGTGTAAAGACATTAGCTAGAAATCTTTTCAGAAATGTTTGAGGTAAGATTGATTTTGTTGCTTAAAGTTCAATTTTAAAGATACAAAACTATTATTTTTAGTGCATAAGAACCATGGTCAAAAGACAAGAACGTCATTTGAGGCAGCATTCAACTGTTCAGATCTCCAGGTCAAAGAAGATTTAGCCCTCTAGGATTTAAATTGAATTATGCCCATGTATATCGTGAATCGTTCATACTGTTCCAGGCCACTCTGGCCTGACTAGAACATGAAAGAAAGAGATTACTTTATTTCAAAAATAAGATAAATGAGTTATTTTATGTGAAGAGCTTTCCGTGACTATTTTAGACGCCAAAAATGAATATCAATCTTTTTATTCTTTCGATATACTTCAAATATTTAGTACCTTCATAAATTGCACTGACAAATAAAGCTAATATATGAACGGAAAAAATTGTTGCTTTTTGTTAAAAGACTAAATGCAATATTTTTAGTCTTTCCAAATAAAATTAGAGAATTTTAAATATTTCAAAATTTATCAAACTCTCTCCGTCTGCCTTGCATTCGAACCAGTACCCATTCAATTCCATATCCGGTTGAAAAAAGCAGAAGTCTTCAGCCTATTGAAATGTATGTATATACGTGCATATTGGTACGGAAAATAAGCCCAGTGAGAAGTCGAACAAGCATAATAATGGATAGCAATATTTTCTTCCATAAGAAAGCACGAAAAATACAAGCAGCCAATTACCGTCGAAACGAAAGCACTTGTAAAAGTTAGCAGCCTGCATGCAATAAGCAAATCGTTACTAAGCCACCGCGACAGCATATTGTGTTCAAAGAGAGAACTCGCTGGAAAGAATTGACACGAATACTACTTCATGTATGTGCACCTTCACTTTTATAGCGTTCGTAACATGAAATCGAAATATCAAAGAGGTTCTTCGAATCCCGAGTACTAAGAGAGATACCGCTGAGATTCTCGCATATTCGAGTTTCTTCATTTTCGTCTCCAAATGTTCCCCAAGGTTTTGCATTAATGGCCTGGTACTTATTCAGCAATTGTTAGAACTATTTGCAAAACTCTCTTTTTTATTATTAGACTAACTGCGAAGGAAACGTTACTATAATTTCGTAATAATAAGCAGTTGTAGAAGGCTTAAGTTTACCTTACTACTAAATTCCTGTAACGTTCTCTTTAAATCAATAAAAACAATAATTCAGATAACATATGGCATAAACTTCATTAACAGTTCATTTGAACAAATTTGTATTATTTTGCTTTATTAATAAATCTGACAGAAAACAAATATATACTTAGTGGCCAAATTATTATGACCACTTGACAGTTTTATGCAAAATGAGCTATTGCGTCACAGTGTTGCCGCCAGAGGGCAAGATAGCTACAAAAAGGGAATGCAAGGCAAGTGAACTATCAATTGCACTGTGTTACGCTCGGAGATATAGGCAAAAAACGTAACTTAACTGAGTTTGAAAGCGAGATGATTGTAGGTGCTCGAAGCATCGGAATCAGTATCAGCAAAACGGCTGCTGTTGTGAAGCGTTCGAGAGCAGCAGTTATTAATGTGTGCAGAGAGTGGACTACCAAGCAGAAAACTGAGTCTGAACGTCAGGCTTGTGGTCGTCACATACTACTGAAAGTTCGAACTGAAAGAAGATTTGCCAGAGTTGTTCACTCCAACAAAAGAGCAACAGTACGGCAAATAGAGGGGTATCTTAATGAAGGAGAAACTGCAAACGTCTCTGAAAGAACTGTCCGGCGCACATTGCACGGTATAGGCTATGGGAGCTGACGACCTGTTCGAAAATCTCTGCTGTCAGCCTTGAATAAGAACAGACATCTCAAGTTTGCAAAGGCGCATAAGGATTGAATAATAGATTACTGGAAAAGAGTCATATGGTCTGATGAATAGCGTTTTCAATCACACCATACAGATGGCAGGGTTCGGAATTGGCGAAAACAGCACGAGAGCATGGACCCCAACTGCATTGCCTCAAAACATCAAGCTGGTGGAGGCAATATTATGGTTTGGGGGATGTTTTCTTGGCATTAAATGGGTCCTTTGATTACTGTGGAACAACGTCTGAATGCCCAAGGGTATTTAAGTGTTCTCTCAGATCAAGTACATCTTGTTATGCTAGTTATGCTACCCTGTCGGGTATGGATACTTTCAGCAAAACAATGCTCTTTGTCATACGGCTGGTATTGCCCTCAGATGACTCGAAGAACATGACGCTGACTTTATCTGCCTTCGTTGGCCCTCACAATCACCAGATCTCAATAGAATTGAGAATTTGTGAGATGAGATTGAACGAGACCTCAGATAGCTGGGTCCGGGGCCATCTAATCTGAAGGAACTAGAAAGTGTAATTCGTCGGATATGGGGTCAAATTCCTCCTACCACCTACCAACATCTCATAGAATCTATGCCAAGAAGAATGCGAACAGTATTAGGGGCTAAAGGTGGTTCAACTCTATATTGAGGGGGGTAGACATAATAATTTGGCCACTCAGTGTACATTAGTCATATTTTTACAGTCATTATCATTAAATATATGCTTATGCTCAACAATATTAAAATAATTTATTTAAAAAAAGATAATAAATAAATAAAAGGAAAGAAGCAACAGTAAAACATTTTGGTAAATTAAATTAATATCTTTTACTAACAAAATAAATCTAATAATTTGAACAATGTTGAAAGATGTTTTAATACAGTAAAAGAAACAAATTTTGTATTGCAAATGTTAAAATAAATGCATATCAGGATTTTAGAATGAGACCTATTTTTACTAGCAGTTACTTCTTCGGAGCCTAAGAGTCAGAAGTTTGCCTATTTTTATTACTAAGCATTCATTTTGAGGAGATTTTATTTTTTCAAGAATGAAACATTTAGAATGCTCAACAGATATATATATATCCATAAAAGCAAAATAACTCTTTTAAAATTTTTCTGAATTGTAGTTAAATATCTTCAATCAAACTCTGCTTGCTAGTAAAGTTCTAAGACAAAATGAGTTATTAGAGAATAAAAAGTAGATAACATTAAAGTATATTTTGCGCAAAAACTTCTCTTCATAAAGTGCTGTATTTTGAAAAGAAAGTTATACTTTTTGAACTTGCTTTTTTCATTCTTCTGGTTTTTCAGTGTTAGAATATTCCCTTTTTCTTGGAAATATTTTGTTCAAATGAAAGTCTGAAGTTGGTTATTTAATTTTTATGAACTTCAAAAAATTATTTTTCGCCTTTTTTTTAATGTTGTATTTTTGAATTTAAAAGATTTTCAGTTCAATTCTTAAAAAAAAAAAAAGATGATGAAATTTTCAAGAGACTATCAAATAGATGATGACATTTCTACAGTATGTTGTACATCCAATGCCACCTAAATAACCATTAATAAACGTTCCTATTAATTTTCTACGATGGATTAATGAGACAAATGTTGCATTCTGATCCAAAAGAATTTTTCTATTTTATTTTCCATGTCCGTTTCGAGCAGTTATGTGCAATACTCGTTTTTTTTTTTAATGAAGTGATTCGTGTCCTTAACGGCAAACAGCATTGCATTCTATTCTACCAGCATGGGGTCACGGTACTATTTGTAGTGAAAAAGATATCAAAATATCTTATTCGAATTGCCTTCACATCCTTCTGTTTAACAATGATGGTCTAAATAATTCATAACCAGTAGTAGAGAACAGTCTATAGATGTTCTTGTCCTTCTTGTATGTTCATTAGAGACTTCAGTGCATTCACGGCTTTGCTACGAGAAAAAACACACATTGAAAATTTCTCCATATTAATTTATCTTGATGTTTTAATTCTCTTTTATTTCAATTCAGTAATAAAACAAGCTTTTAAAGGCATGATTTATCAAAAATTATTAAAAAATATATTTCATAAAATTTTTCTCCACCCTTTAATATGGCAAACCCACCGTAAAATTTCAATAACTCTGCAAGTTCAGATATTCCACTCAAACAATCAGAATAAAGATACTTTTTAATCATACAAAATATCGAATTTCACCATTGCGGAAGGATTTTTAATATCAGAAAATATTTAAGAAGAGGAAACCTTCGTAGACAACATTTTTATGGAAACTTGCCAACTGTCTTACTCGTAGGTTGTTATCCAATATTCAAGCCCAAGTTCTCATCATAATTTTGAACTTCCCAAGTTTCTTTTGTTGCTATGATACTTTTAATTCTATGATAAAAAAATTGTAATTCATAAATTCTGATTTTTTTTTTATTCTAACATCCTGTACATATACTCGAAGTCTTAGGAAACTATGAAACCATGAAAATTTGTTTCACCATGTATAAGTTTTCCTCAAAACTAAATTTGTCAATTTCAAAATGCATTTGAAATGCATAAAAAATGCATTTCTTTTATTGAACTCATTTTTTTAATTTATAAAAGTCTTGCCTTTCGACCACATTTAATCAAAATAACTTCGCATCACATAATTATTATTATTACATCGACGGTAATAAATGTTATTCGAGTTGCATGTCTTATTTAGGTAGGAACAATAAGAAAATGTACAGCCTATTATATATTATTCGTTATTATATGAAATTAATTATGCATAGTTCTTAGGTTCTTGAAAAAGTTATTCAAATTTCTAATCGCTAATGGATTTTAAATGCAAAATACAATTAACCAAAAATGTAAACATTTGAAAAGAAAACGACCATAAAGGATAAATCAGAACAAATTCAAGCATTTGCAGTGCTAAACGGCAAATCCAATAATGGAAAAGGTTCAGATAAGCAAAATTACCTCTTTTCCTTTCAGAAAAGAAGGTCGGGATTTCAAATGTGTTTGTTTTTTAAAACTAGCGAATTTTTAAAATCAACATTTTAAATAAGTTCTTTGGAAAAATTACTACTCTGGAATTCCTACAAATATAATACAAGCCCGATGGAAATTTCTCAGTAAGGGATTCTTTGTTTAGCACTAATTCAGCATTCTATTCTTTCAGTAAATAAGATACAAATAATTAAGTTACAACGTCCCATCCAAAAGCATTCAATTCAATTCCCTGATTAGGAAGCCTTAATAGTAATAGGTGTGAACTATAATTGAGTCCTAAGAGCCATCACTAGCCACGGTTCAACCCCTCCCGTAGGTGATAAGTCCCATTATCAGCAGAAGGTGAATTGATCTCACATCTTTTCGTACTCACCTCCCCCTCCCCCAAGATGGAGAGAAATAATCCCCATACTGGAAGTTTTCCATCCTTATAACTCAAGTATATTCTAGTGTAACGGAAAATAGAATAAACGGTCCCTGTCCCAAAAGACTAAACAGAACTTTATGGCATATTATTGTATTCATTCATGATTCTTTAATTAAATGCAACAACGAAACAACTATCAAAATAACTTAGAAGTTTATTGACAGAATATATAATAATTGATATCATAAAATAATGAAAATGAAAGCTGTTGTGAACCCAGAGGATTCAATTTACTAAGACAATTAATCTGGATTATATTAGATATTAATGTAGGTAATTGAAATAAGAACAGACTTCGATAGGACATTTCATCAACAAGATAAAACTTTTTCTACAGTAACAATACATGCTCTCAAACCTATTATCTCTAAAGGTTAAGATAGTAATAGCCCTTGGGAAATTATAGCTTTCTTGAGGTCTAGAAAGCTTCGAAAGAGACTCTTAGAACAAATACTTCTCTCTAGAGTTACCATTGGTAATTTTATGAGAATAAGATGAGAAGAGAATGTTGTTAATAGTATCAGCTAGATGCTACGAACAATGTTGAACGCTTTCAATCTAAGAGAAAAAGTATGGTATTTATTAAATCGAAGCATCCATTTTAGAAAAGTTCTGGTCTAATATCATGGGATCTCATTTCAGTCTTTCAGAACAAACTCAGAAATTAAGGTCCTTCAGAAAGTCGAAATTTTGTAGGTTCAATAAAAATAAAAAAGAACGTTTTTACCACGCTGTATAATATATTTATCAACAATGGATTATCAAATGATGTTCAGTGAATGTACTAAAAATATACAAACATTTAAATAGTTCACATTTTTACGGTAAAAAAAAATACCTTTCATGAAATTCGGGTAACCGTTAAATATTTTATAATTTGCCGATACTATACATCCATTAAAAGTTAAATTTAAATACATTACTTTTTAATGAATAAATTGTTGTACTCTCATTTAAAATCTCACACAAATATGTCTGATACCCTTCTAATTCAGACTGATCCAGTTTTAAAATTGTATTTTTGAAATTTCAAAATTCTATTGCAAAACGGACTTATCAACCAAATTTTCGAAATAATAGAATAATTTTCATTTCCATTCTATAGCACCATAATTGTAAGCATTTGTTTCGTTTCTGCATTTTTATTGGAAAAGCTATTCAGCTACGCAGTAGGTTGACAAAGAGATGGAAGTTGAAAATTACAAATCTGTGAAAAGCAATTATCTAAAGGGGTTCGAACAAATATTCTATTATGTAATAATATGTTGTAATCAATATACAGTTGTTTTATGTACTTTATATATATATGTCACGGCCAAAGCCCGAAATACTTGCAATTAATATTGTATATTCTACTTTCCCTGGTCATTTCGTGAAGTAGCCGGGAATCCTTGACCAAAGCCCGATGTGATAACCTATACTTATAAATAAAGCTCAATGTGTGTGTGTGTGTGTGTGTGTGTGTGTGTGTGTGTGTGTGTGTGTGTGTGTGTGTGTGTGTGTGTGTGTGTGTGTGTGTTGGTGCTCGACAGTCCAAACCGTTTGATATACAGTTACCAAATTTGGCATATATATACCTTGGATGTCGGGAATGTGCACCGTGGAGTGATTATTTAAAATTTGTAATTAGAATTTTAAATAATTAAAAATTAAGCGTAATTTCGGGTAATTGTCGCTATAACCAGAAAATATTAAAGCACAAAATCGATTTTTGCATCAAATTAAAGCTCAAAAAATTATCTTTTTAATGGTATCAATGTTTTAATTTATAAACTAGGCTTAGAGTTTTAACGAATTTTTAAAGAAATATTTTAACCATATTTTTCAATAATATATTTCGCTCAAAATAAAAATAAAATTTAATATGCAAGAGCAAAAATTAATTTAATTAAAATTAAAGCAAATTAAAAAAAATAGCTTTCATTAACGGGTTGCCATCACATTAACAGAAGCTCAGATTAAAAAATAAATCAACTGTTATTGCATATTTAATAAATAAAATTGTAATTTTCGGCAGTGTCTGTATAAAATGAAAAAAAATGAAATAAGATATTTTCTGAAAAGTAAAAGGAGGAAAAGTTTTCTATGAGCTTTTACAATACCTAGATTATTAATTCAATAAAACAATTTAACTTAAGGCAAACATAGTTTAATATACTTAGGATAATCATTCTAATCAGAGACCATCAGCTAATTTGGAGCATACATTTGCTAACAAAATGGTCTAAAGGAACTAAATAATTATACTTAATATAACTTTAGTCAATAAATGCTCCGATGAATCAGTAATTTTAAAGTTTTACATAGATCTTCTGCCCTTTGAATCATATTTAACAAAATATTCTTGAGACACCAATATTTTAAATAAAAATTGTTGAACTCCAATCAACTAAATCAATCACTAAAACTGACTGGTTTATGAAATTTCAATGTCACTCTTCTATAAAAACTGGCGATTTTAGACTACTTCACCGATTGTCTCAGTGAAGATACGCGAATCTTCTGCCAGAGTTTCTCGACAGTGATTGGCCTGTGATTATAAAAATGTTGATTGTTCTAAAAGTAATGCATAAAAACTTCATAAATCTGTCAGATTCATCGCAGAAGATAGGAACGTTTATTTATTTATTTAAATGTCAAATCAAAAGTCAAGTATCAAAAGTGTCAAGAGAATTTCGCAGAATATGATTCCTTGGGACCAAAGGACTGTGTAAAATTTAAAATTCGTAATTTTTTTATAAGTTCATTTATTGACTGAAATAAAATAAAATATCTTTATTTGCATCATTTAAATCTTTTGAAAGTAAAAAATTAATTTTACGATGAATCAGAGAAATTTTTTTTGAATAATTCTTTAAGGTTTTATATAAATTATTTTGCTGTGCACATATAATTTCACTGCCGAACGACTCTGATTTCAATTTTCATATTTTAAAAAAGACATGGTTAGCTTCAATATAAAAAGCTTTTATACTTATTGCAGTTTAACATTTCTACTTTAATTTAAAGTAGAAATTTTATGGATATTGACAGAACATTAGAAAAAGTAGTACAATGAACAGAACTGTTTAAGGCTACATAAAAGTATGACTGAATCATATAACTACCAAAATATGAAGCTCAAAAATATTCTCTGAAAAAGCTACTAAGAGAACAAGTTACATTAATTGAAAATTTGAGCGATCATTAATACTGGCGAAACGGCTGGTCGCCAAAGGCGACTTGTGGTAAATAAATGTTATGACATTTATGTATAAATTTTATAAAGAAGGACATGTTGTAGGTGAAATTCGACAGATGGCGCCAACAAAGAAATGTCTTTAAATGATATTAATAACAAAACTATTTTTCCTTCATGTTTGTTTCAATTAGCTCTTATATTTGCTATTTGCCTTTACAAAAAAATTCATATTTTTTGAAGCGATATTTCGGAAGATAATGTGATCTGGGATCTTTAACATTAGGTCCATGGAGCAGAAAAAGACTAAGGATCACCCTTAAAGGTAATTGAAAACTGAATACTCAATTTGCCTTTGTATTCATACACGATACGCAACGCCTTTGCTCAAGATATAATTCGTTCATTTTGAAGGGCCCAAATCTAATCTTCACGCTATCACGTTGTTACAGTATATACGTTCACTGAATAATTTCTATTATGGCTTTAATATGAGAATAGAATAACACGAGATCATATTTTTATATATTACAAGCTTATTTTTAACTGAAAGGTGTCACTTATATTTGAACTCGTTTCTGAAACAGTACTTTAAAAAAAACATTACACAGAAGCACTCATTTTAACGATATGAACATGAAATTATTTTTTGCCAACAGAACCAATACTAGGATAATTTGGGAAGAGTTTTGCTGTAGTTGTCATGTTAATATTCTTATAAAAAATATTCTTATAATATTCTCTTAAAATATTCTTATAAAAAGACAAATAAGTTTAAAATATAATATTACATATTTTGAGTTCATAATCATGTTCTGGAGAGCTAGTTAAACAATGTCTTTGTATCCATATTAAATTATAAACTAACAGAATAACAGGCATTTTGGCATTCAGTGACAGAAAGGAACAGATTTGAAGATAATACTATATGTATTGCCTCAGAATTTATTTTACCACACGTATCCAAATACTCCTTAAGTATTACATTTTATAGATCTCAATAAATATGTATTATATTTCATGAAATCCGAATATAAATTTTCATAAATATCACATATAATAACCATAATTTCGGAATAATTTATAATCATTCTATCCAATTTTGTCGAGAAAAGTCGGAAAAGGAATACTTATCAAAATAGAAATGCCTGAATATTATTAAACACATGAAAGAAATATGTAAGTTACAGAAACATACTAAAAACTGAAAAAGTATTAGGTATTAAATTTACTCGTAGAAAACGTAGCTTCTATTTCAAACAAAGCGCTCAATCTCAATCAAGAGTATTTTTCTCTTCTATTTATATTGCCCCCCCCCCTCCACACCATACCACACCAGCGGGAAGATATTTGGTCAGGACGGATTTAACGGGCAACAGGCCCCCTTACACGACGGTTCTTCGGTGGAATCGGGTCTCTTCCTGAAACCCTCCGGTTCCAAAGCCGAGAATTTATTAAAATTTCATTTTTTCAGAAGGTTTCAAAATCCCTTTATTCACGGGGAAAAGACAATCAAATACATTTTTTGAAATGTGGTAAAAAAGAACAATAGAAATCAATAGTCAGAATCAATTCATATTCTGAAATGGGTACTGCGTGCATAAACTGTCATTTTTAAATAGTACATTGAAGGAAAAAAAGTGCACCTTTATAACGTTTGTGATTATTGCTTGCCATGCAGTAGTACCGGTCATCATATTAAAAATGTTTAGCTTAGTTATATTAAGGTCCCGTTTGAAGCAACACTATGGCTATTTTGAGACGAACCTCGTAATTTTGAACCGTGGTCAGATGACGAGGACGACACCTGAGCTGGCACCCCTCTCTCCACACCACACCAGCGGAAGGATGTTTGGTCAGGATGGATTTAACGTGAAACAGACCCCCTTACACGACGGTTCTTCGGTGGAATCGGGTCTCGAACCTGAAACCCTCCGGTTCCAAAGCCGAGACCTTACCACCAGTCCACCGCGGCCTGTCTTTCTTGGAGAGTATGTCAGAAATCTTCGGGAAGCCAGTCTTTCTGGTTATTATTATATCAAATGGCGAACGAAGGGGTAAGTGTCAGTTCGAATTTCGTTTGAAAGACATTAAGATTTCATATAAATGAATAAACAATTAGAAAGTAATCTTTGATTCTATAATCAATGCTTTGTTTCAGTTTCACCTTAATTCTGCTTCATGGATAATACTAGTCTGTGAAAGTCTGCTTCGAAAGCATTTATGTTGATATATAATACTAGAATGGATAGTAAAATGCCGAAGAGATATTGCTGTAATTCTGAAAAATAGGTTCATGATTACGGGATTTATTGAGCATGATTAATATGATAAGGTCCAAAATTTATCTATCCATGAATCACTACAAAATGGGATTTTGAAGTTAAAGGTCAAAGGATTTTTAATTTAAATATCATGGGAAAAGCCAATAAAATCATGATTACGACATTTGATTTACGATATTATTTTCTATTCTGGTTTAGTTCTATATACCAAGCACATCTAACATAAATGCTAATTCCAAGAAAATAAAAAAAAAGAATTAAATTCATTAGATCACCGGAATAATCATTCCAGTTTTTAATGAAACAAAGTATTTTACTTCACTAAAAACAAGATATTAAATGCAGTCTAACAGCAATTTAATATTTTCCTTTACTTTTGACATCTCATATACGCTCGGTTTCTTTCTGCTCGCAAAATTCTCTTCCGCAAGGATTTTTTTTTAAAAAAAGATTGAAGGCAGGCGTTGCGGATATTATATTTTACAGAAGACTAATTTTTTCCGTACTGGTGACTAAGGAAGGCAAGTACACCTTATTTCCACACAAAATAGCATGTTCAAAGTGTGAATACTCTTATACCTCCATATCAGGCTATTTAATATTTGTAAAGTGCAGGTACCGTAACTTCGTTAAATTCTTCCGTGTAATTGTAGCTTCGTTAATTACATTAGCATAGGATTAGAAAACCGTTTGTTTGTTTGTTAAAAAAGTCAAAAGAAGCTAAGAAAATTAGTTTCTCAATGTTTAAATTCTGGAAAACTTCAAGCTTATCATGCTTACTTTTTAGGTTTAAAAACTTCTCGTGCTGTTTTGATACCATGAAGTTCCACTTAAACTTCGTTAATAATGTACAAAAAATTTTCATTAAACATAATTGGCAAATTTACAACTGTACTTCAGGTGTAGCAGGTAAAAAAACATTTTCATACGCTACTATATTCGCAGAAAATGGATTTGACAGGCTTGTTTTTGATTATTCGGGACGACTTTCATCATTATGAAAAGACTTCAAACAACAAAACGCTTTACAAAAAATATTTTCATTTGTGAAATTAATAAGGCAACTGAGTTGATGTGTATCAGTCTCACATTTCAAATATTTTTTTTAATAAGACTACTGATTTTACAACACTGAAACGCTACTCACTTTATTCTGTCTGATACAAAGAGTTTTCTTTAGCAATTGTTAGTAATAAGAGCATATAATGCTTGCAAGAAAAATTAGATTAGTGGCTTCAGGTGTAAGCGTTTCTATTTAAGTATAACGCTACGCTTCATAAAAACTTACCTTCCATTTTTCAAATTTACCATATTATTACAAATAACATTTTCTTGGAAAATAAATGCCTTCTGAAATAAAACGAATAAATTCGAGCCGAAGCTGTTAGAAAATTTCATTCTGATTTCAAAACATGTGAAAGAATAAGGAGATTTATCACCCACTGTTAAAATAAATATAAATATTCTGGCGTGCAAACAGCTTTTCAGGATATAAAAATATGTTTCATAATATTAAAAATATGCTTGAAAGCTTAAATCAAGATAAATGCCTTGTCATAATAAAATTTGTATAAATATCAAATCCTTAATATCAGTAGTCTAAAATATTAGTTATTTAACGAAATGTTCTTGGAGAATTTGTAAATGGTGTAATAGGATATGGGAATAAATAAATGAAGAAACTCATATTTTGCAAACATAATATTCTCTTTCCTATCCCTAGAGAGATCATACTTTATTTTGTTGTACCTGAATAAAAATGTCATGCCTAATTCGCTGAATCAAAAAGAAAAATTTTATCTATGAATTTCAGAAAACACTTCAGAAGAAATATAATTTTAAAAATAAGTTAAAAGGGCGTTAGCTCTTCCTTCACAGGTAGCTCTATCTTGTTGATGTATACCTTATCAAATTACAAAAAGAAGCACCATGCTTCATTGTTAATATTTACAGTTTAAGAATGGAAATAAAAGAAGCCTTTTCTCTTTTATTTTCGCATTCTTTTCACTTTGTATTTATCATTCTAATTTCAAGACTATAGTTGTTGATTTGTTAACAAACATCTATCAAAGATAATTCTTAGAGGAATTGCAAAAAAAAAAACTTTAAGTGCAGTACTTATGCTTCACCATAATAATACTACCTATCATTCACCAAAAAAGAGTGAAGATTTTTTTGGTGTTATCAAAAAACGAATTTCTCGCCCTTAAAGAATTCGATAATAATGAATTCACTAAAAAAAATTCTTAGGAGACGATTAAAGGTTGCCATTAATGTTTCTTAAAGATTGTGTTTTAATGCAAATAAATAGATTATTTAAAAAGCATTTTATTTTTAAGATTCTGAAGAACATAGTCATCTACAAGGAATTACATCTGAAAAGCATAGTCATTTGAGGAAGAGTTAACCCACCAGCTGCGTATCCTGCGATTTCTGTGGGTTGGCAATCAGTTCATTTTCCATTGCATCCCGCGTTTTTCGCAACTTTTTACGATTACGGATTTTTATTATATCATATTATTAGTTCACTTGGTTTGAAAAATATTTAACTTATTTTCAAATATTGCATCTAAATAGTAATTTTAAAAAATTACGCAGTCAGAGGGTTAATATTAAATTACACTCATATAGAGGAAAGATAATGCACCTACATATATTGTAATCTAAAATTATATGAGCTTTCTAAATAAATGTTAGTAATTTGAAATCATTCACTGAATAAAGTATTTTTAATTTATTTTTAAAAGATAATTAAATATTCTGTTAATGATCTTAGATGATACGTCGCTTTTCGTGATTTGCAATAATAAAAGAAATTTAATAACCGTTTATTTTCTTTAAAAAAAAAGCAAAAGCAGGAGAAAAATTATAAAAAATAGAACTGAAAATTTTATAATTGTGTGACCAAATCTGTCATTTGCCAATAATAATTACTCTGGTATCCATTTTATGCCTAAGCTCGATTTTACTTAAAAACTCAAGCAAGCGGCAGGAAGCAATTGAATAATTATCTACTTAACTTTTTTTAACTTTAACTCTAAGAAGTAAAATAAATATGTCTTTTTAATTTAAAAAAAATATTAAAAATTAAAGATACAGATTAACAAAAATTATTTAAATTTATTCAAAGCCAATTAAGTCTAGGATTTAAAAAAAGTAATAATTTTCTTTCATATTTTGATGTACCTTTTTATATTTTTATATTGTAGTAGTGTTACTGTTGAGGATTGTTCAAGAAACATTTCTGCATGTTTTCAAATAATTCCTTCTATATTTATTTGATAAATATTTCGTTACAAAAATTCGCAATAACTACTATTTTGATTTATTAAACTCTTTCATTCCATACATCTCTAAAACAGAGATTCATCTTGAAATAGTCATAAAATATATGAAAATGTTTATCACTATTTTCATTTATGCACTCTAAGAATGACCTACAGTAATTTTGAGTTAACTATCTGGCTTTTGTTTTCATATCAAATACTTTGTAAAAATAACGTGGAAAATTCAAATGTTTTTGTTTAGTGTGATGTGAATAACTTTACGGTAAAAATGCTGAGCACGCGCTTCAATAGATCCATTTGGATGTCTCTGCAGCTATATCATTTGATTTACTTGAATTGAATAGTTAGCTATTTTTTGAATCATGCCATGAGTCTCCTTTATCCATGCAATGAATAAAGCGGATGACAGAATGTAGGAAAGATTTAATCTAGACGCATCATGAAAGCAAAGCCGGAGGTCACAAAGTAACTGTAATATCAGAATCTCTCCAAACATATTTGAAACTTCTTCGGATGCGGAACATGACATTGTACTATATTATGTGAGCTGTGCAAACTTTTCGCAAAATATGATGCTTTTATCAAATACTATTTACGCTGTTCTGCTTTCTTTGAATACATAGAGTTAAGGAAATACATTCGAGTCTTTTACAAATTGAACCAAAGTTAAAATTGATTTCGCGAGCTGGAATGAAATAGAAAATTGAGTGTCATCCGAACAGTGCTTTATGAGGATAGAATGAAAGACATATGGCTTTTGAGAAGATATTTCATATCTATTAAATAATGTGCCTTCTTCTACTCATGATCAATAAATTATCATTTATTCAGATAATTCTTACATTGGAAAAATCATGGCAGTTATACCAGATATAATGAAATTTTCTTATTAGTGTTGCATAACTGAGATCAATCTTTGATTGTTTTGCTTGATGTATATATCATTTACGACACATGCAAAATGTTATAAATTGTATCAGCGAGATATGAAGAGTCCATCTCCAATATCAGTCACATTTCAATGCAACATTTAATTTAATCAGAATTAAACAATGTTTAAAGCTATTTATGTTATTCAACTGACTAATCGTGCTTCTAAAAACAGAGAGAGTTATTGGACAAGTAAAAGTTAAAATCTTCCCAATCATTGGCACAAAAGTTTTCATTCTGCTCAAAATAAAACCTGAAGGTGTGGCCTCCCCAAACCTGTCATGCATACTTACTAATAAAGATATTGTCCCTCTTTCTTCCTGTATAAAAATTGTGTATTTTGAAAAAGGCTGTGAAAATCTTGAGTGCTCGGGATTATCGTAGTCCAGCACATGAGGGAGTTGTGTGTCATGATATATAGTGAAAAAATCCGAGTGTGCATTTTGAACACTTTTTTAAACCGATAGAAATCAAAATTTGACACTTTACTACTATTTTAAATATAAGATTACTAATCAGGTTTTATTTATTAATAAGGTTGCGTTTTTGAATACATGTGAAGACAGACAAACGGTCATTACTTTTAAGGACTTCGTTCAAAATTTAATACAAATTTATGCTTTAGATCATAAAATTACGCATCAAATTTTTTTCATCTAGTTCTTCACGTTTTGAAGTCATCGGTGTACAAATCTATAATACAAATTTCTTACATTATTTTTAAAAGGGTTTTTGAGTTATCGTGTTGATAGAGGCACCAACATAATTAAAAAAAAGTGTGTTTTTTAAATTCAGGTTGATCTCAAAAAGGGAGTTCAGTTCAAATTCTCGGATGTAGAATTTTGGACAATTACGTAAATGAAAAAGTAAGAATAAATAAAAAAAATCGATATCATTTCTTCATGTATTTGAATTTTAAAATACTTTTTATCAAAAAGCTTCTGAGATGGTGACATCATTACCGAAAAACGCACTGAATAAACTTTAAAGATCAATGCTTTTGCCCTTTTACTTTATTTGATTAACGTCTTGAAAGTTTTCTGCTTAATTTTGCAGAAATAATGCTTATTTTCTCCAGTTACTTGTAAATTACATTTTGTTAACTACAATAAAATATAAATTATATGTTAACTTTTTCATGAAAAAATACTACAAAAAGGAATCTTAAGATAGATTTTAAGATTTCTTCTCTTGAATTTTTCACTTTAGTACTCTTCCAATACTCATTTAATTTTCCATTGTGTTTTCACTTTCCTTTCTTTATGTAGGATGACAGGAGGCTTTTGTTCAGCGTTCAAATTTTGACATCAGATTTTTATTACAATCTCGAGACAAAAAAGTATGTTTAAAATAATCAAAATGATTTGTTTATTATAAAGGGAGTTGAAATGTTTGGTGAAGAGAAGAAAAGTACAGAATCGTAATGTTTGTTTTGTAATGATCCCATTGAAAAATGCCAGGAAAAAGATTTGATCTCGTCTCAGAATAAATTATTTTATATACATCCGATCAGATAAATTGAGTTTATTTTTATTAATGACCCATTTTGAAGAAGCATTTGAGTTATTTTAGAAGGACGATTTCAAGCAGCAGTCAAATGACAAGGACTGTACCTGATAAGGCACAGTGCGGGTCGATTAGCTAAACTTTACACCAGCAGGAGGGCATTTGGCAACAGCGGATGTCATGAACGCCATCTATTCAAATAAGAAATGAAGGCGGCAAATAGTAGACATTTCACAAGAATTTCTAATCAAACTTACCAGATTTAAGCCAAAAACTTATTTTAAAATACTCTTAATTAAATACTGATCTAGAATATTCTCACTAAGGCGCTTGAGTGGGAAAACATTATGAAAAAAAATTTTTGCACTTGTATAAAGTAATAAATGTAGACATTCAGACATAAACAGCTCACATATGTCTAATATTGTTATAATAATTTCTACATTAACGTATATAATTAGAAAACAGATGTAATATTATACATTATTCTTGCCAAGACAGTGGAATAGCTAGATAGAGCTTATTCATTTATTTATCCTCCCATAAATAACTGAAACATGGTCACTCAGACATAAAACTGTTCATTTCTGTTTATTCTCTCTCTTTTTTGTGCATATTATATATATATATATATATATATATATATATATAATGCTAACGTAAGTGGTACAGAAATCACTCTTATTAATTATTGCCGAATGGTAAATATCATATGTAAACAAATCGTTATATAAATGTTTCAGACTGCTTCATTGAATGTTTCTGCAGCTGTACTTAATTCAACATTTCTCTAATAAATAGAGCTTCAAAACATTATTAGAAATATTCAGGAGAAAGCTCGCCACAATATCGAAACCTCCATTCAGTCAAAGGAAACAAGTTGTAAAAGAAATCAATAAATAAGGCACCAAACATAGTTTAATCGAGCGCGAAAATGAAATTAACCCTCGCCAGGTGAGTAATTGCTATGACTTAACTATTTCTTCCAAAACTATTATCTAAGAATAATCGTTTTTATATCCTTTCAAAAAAATTACCTTTTCATTGATAGCAATTTCATTTTTGTACAATTTTTTCTTTATTTTTAATATTTCTTTAAATTTAATGCACAGATAGTAAAAATGTTTTTAGTGTTGTATATAAATTCAAACATCCATAAAAACATTTAATCTTGTGCTTTTACAGATGTTAAAATTAAAATTTTAAAAAATGTCTTTGGATGCCAACTCTGAAATAGGATTTTCACTTCCTCTTATTTCAAAATATATACACTCTTCAATTTCCTGCCACATTTATTTGAGCAGAACAGCTTCATTAAGTTGATGTTTTTCAGTAGTATCAAGGTAAAATTTTAAAAATATATTCCATATTAATCACCTAAAAAAACAATAATCTGAGCGAATAATCTGGTCACAAAACGCAGGTAGCGTCATTATAATAGCCTCTACAATAACATAGTTATAAATAAAATATCCATACCATTAACGAAGCTGTAATCTAATATGTGGAGTATTCCGATTAATTTTACTGCAAATTAAAAATTAAGAATTAAAAAGAAAAACAAACAATCATTTTAGCCTTTCGAGTTAAAAAATGTTTTACCATTTCTTAACTTTAACCTTTTTTATATCTCTGATCTGATAAATACAAAGATCTTCGGAAAAGTGATAGTGCGTTACCTTAGAACAGCTAAGCGAATTCTTTTCAGAAAATATTAGTATGACACTGCGGGGCATCCATCACATGTCTAGACATGCATCAAACAATGTTGCTTTTTTTTTTCAGGTTAATGTCTTTTTTGGATGGGATGAAGATTTTTTACAATTCCTTCAAAAAAGGATGCACTAGGCAGATTTCAGAGAATTTTATCTTCGAAGCTCTTTGAAATTCGATGTCGGGCAAAGAGAATTTTAGTTTCCATGGTTCGATGGCGAAGATTCGCAGAATACAGCGGATTATCCCTACTTTAAAAATAAGCATTGGCTTTCAACTCAACCTTAAACATCTCACCTAAAAGTGTCAAAAGAGTTTTGTTCTCATCATCTTGTTAAAAATTTGTGTAAAGGTCTGTCATAGCCTTTCTGAACAGGCCTTTCACTTTTTATTCTTTTGCCTATTTATGAAAATATCTCGCTCGTATTTTTTTTAAAATTGCAAAAATTGATTTTATTTTATACAACCTCTGTTTTAAACTTAAGAACTTAAAATAAACATTTTTAAGATGGAGACAATAAATAATTGTGTAATATTTCTTAAAGTAAGATAAATCATATCACTGATTATCCGACCTGCCCGAAGACACACGGATAATAAATACTGAATGACCGGACCGCAGTTACAGCAACAGTGGCTGGAACTATGGTTGAGTTCTAAGGTCCATCACCGACCACAGTACAACCTTTTCCTAAGGAAGTAGGTCCCGTCATCGATGAGAGGAGCAAGAACCCCACCTTTTCGTGTACCCTCCAGGTTGTCGAGATCCAACCACCATGCCGGAAGCTTCTCATCCTCATTTCGAAGTGCCACCCCGGGAAGATCTTAAAGTAAGAGGAAACTGAAATAAAATTAAAATATCCACATATCTATTTCTATTGCTCATCTTGCTGTAAGACACATGGGATTTAATTTTACATTTTTTCAAAAGACAAAAAAAAAACATTCTTAAATTTTTTAGGTGGAATAATTTAGTCTTTTGTCATTTGCTTGACTAAAGCGTTTCAATGAAACATTTGTGATAATTAATGATTAAATAAGAGAAACAGTAATTCCATGTCTGTTATCTCAAAGAACCAGTCACATTCTTTGCTACGTACTCCTAAAAGAGAGCTGCATTATTATTTCTGCATATTAGTTGGGTATCATGCAAAAGAATATTAATGAACATCAGAGATCATCAAACAAGCATCATAAAATAATCCAACGCAAAAAATAACTCAGCAGCAAAATAACAAATAGTTCATCAATATCAGTCAGCAGGTGATATTATTCCATTAAAAATTTTAAAATTTCTTGTAGGATTTTTAAGGATGCAAATATATTCTTCATACTTATCTATATAGAGTAGTCTTGTTAAGTATGCAAATATTTATAAAGATTATATTCTAAATAATGTAATTTTTTATTAGATTTTAAACGCAAGGTACTCCAAAAGAGCAAGTATGTAAACACATCTCTAATTCATGCATACTGTATGCAGGTAATCTTTGAATTTCATATGTGGTCCATGTGCAAAATCTTTCTTTGGGTTTCATGTATGGTCTGATCTTTTAGAGTCACGCTGTAATTTCTAGTTAGTATCATTCGATTTAAAAGCTATGTATAAATTAAGAATTTCGGAAACATCAAGTTGGGGAATTCTTATTGCAGTTCATAATGACTCATCAGTATTAGAAAATCTAAAAATGTGTAAAACCTTCTTACTAAACAAACTTGCATATCCAATAATAATTACTTTCTAAACAAAAAGCAAACCTGGAAGGTAGAAACACCCGTTTTAATTTTGATTAAGATATTTATATTTTATTGACCAAATTTAATTCTCATACTAAAATTTAACGTACAAGATGTATCATAATGCATAAATTACAGAAATATCATGCTTTAAGTGTCCTTTTATTATCCCATTTTCGAAAAACAATAAAACCGCCATTATTTTTTATTTGGATAATATTCATACATTTTCAAAATTCAATCATCCACATTTTATTTACTATACCTCCTTTTAAATTGCTTCTTATCTTCCAAGACATAAAAAGGCCATATAATATTGCGCAATATCGTATGACTTTTTTTTGTTGTTATTTGGGTCAATTACTAATGAGTATTTTTCATTTATTCCTTATAAGGAAACTTTGAGAATAAGCTCTGGTTTTCAGAAAAATTGAAACTCATTTTTCAGATGAGTACGCTTCAAAGAATCTGTTTTTGGAATTTATCAAGAGGGATTATTAGGCAATACTGTTTTCACATTCTAAGGAGCCATAAAGCTTAATCGACTTTCCGTATTCCGAGCAGCAAACAGATTTTCTCATTTCTCCAAGACACTCAAAACTATACGTAACCAGAAAGCGGTCAAACAGAGCAGACCAATAGTTTTAATAAAATTTGGAACTGAAAGATGATAAGAAAGATACGTGACGTGGCTTCAGTAATCTGCTCGCCTTGAAAATATCGATTCTCTTAAGTCGCTTGGGATCATAGAAAAATCTTAGGCATCTTCGAATGATGAGTGAAACTAAGTTAAAACCCTACCAAGTATGCACAGATTTGTATTCCTGGCATTCCTTTCTTTTGATGGCTTACATTTATTATTGGATATATGCGAATAAGGATGTCACACTAAAGAAAATGAAACTAAATCTGAAAGAAAAATTGCACGGAAAAAAATAACTTGGTCTAAAGCAAAATTAATTATTAGATGTAGTGCTATATATCAAGGCTCATTTTGAATTCTCTAGAAGAGGAAGATATTATTTATACAAGAGAAACCACAGATTTCAATTGTTATGATAAATTGATATACTTGATTTTTTAAATTTTGCATAACAAAAATATAGTATGTACTGTTTAATGATGATAAATTGGTATGTGTGATTTTTCTTATTTCACAGCGATGATATTTAAAATAACAAGAACATATTAATTTGTTTTCCTTTTTCTTCCAACTTGGCTATTTATGTATCGATTTACAAACGCTATTTTACAATGAAATTTTTTAGCTAATACCGTTACTGGAAATAAAAGTCATATGTTAACTTCAACAGGAATAATTTGTATAATTTTTAAAAACAATTTATATCCTAAGAATCTTCCTTTATTTTCCTTTAATTTACGAACACAATTAATTTATAATGGAAACTCAACTTTGATGCTATATAGGTAACCAGTGTTTCTGTAAATAATACTTCACCAGAAAATTTTATCAGAAAATTACTTACTTCAATATGTCGATTAATTTTTAAAAAAAAATATTATATTTTTAAAAAACAGAAAATAAACGAAATGTATTCTCCTGTGCATTAGCCAGTGGTTTCCAAACTGTCGTCATTGACCCCCTTCAAACATTGACTTGTTCACATTTTCGTTCGTAGTGATATATAACATACAATTCAAAAATAATATACCTCATAGAATTCAATATCCCCTTGCTGTTTTATAATCTGTGTGAAGTTAGGCTGACGTCAGTTTCTGTTATAAAATCAAAATTCAATTTGCAAAAGGTTTTTTGGAAGGCAGCTGTGACTAGTACGATTCAATTTTTTGAGAAAAAGTTTAGGGCTTAACAGGTTCGTCTATTCCAATGATTATAATACTTATTTATATCTGGTAGAAAAAATTTATATGAATTAAATGGTTAAATTTATTTTTATTTAATCTATACAAAACTGATTCGCTATTTTGCAGAAAAATTATCTGTTTGAGTTATTTAGGAGAGGGGAGGGAATACTTATTAAACGTGGCACTGCTGGGGAAAAATTAGAATTTCTATTCTACTCCAATGAATTGTCTAAAATCTAACTAAATTACTTTTGATCAGCAATATTTGCAATAAAATTAAGTTTTGAAGTTAAAATAAACGTAATTCATAGAAATATCAAATACTTTCTAATGAAAACATATCCATAAAGAAAACTGAAAGACGAAGAATGGGAACAAATTTAACAAGTTTTTCTTATCGGGCATACAAGATATTACAATTTTTTACATTCTTTGAAATTTTAATCACTATATGCAATATCAAAAAATTTACATAATAATATAATTATTGTCATTGTATGAAAGCCTATAGCTTTTAGAATTCAGATTATGTAAGAGAGACTAAAAATCTGATTTTACAAATGATAAATAAATAATTATTTATTAAAAAATGAAAAATTAGGCTTAAAATAAAGTAGACATGTTTCCATTGCAATAATTTTGAAAAACCAATTACCTTTTCGTAACTCTTTATTTTATTCAATATGTTTATAAAGTAAGAAACATATTAAACAAAATTAGCAAAGTGTGCATGCTTGATTTTATTATTTGCTAAATGGTTATAATTATTGATTTCTACTATTTGTAAAGACGAAACAATGCGTTACATTTAATTAGGCAAATTTTAATGATGGAGAATTTCATTGAAGAACAAAAACCAGAAGGAAATGTGGAGAATCAATTCTTTTCACATAGAATTTCCACATTCTTAAACCATTTTTTCCCCGATTGCCACTCAAAACTAAATTTTCTCTTTTTTTTCAAATTAAGATACAGGTGTTTAATCTTTGTGTAAAAATCTCATAACATTTACGTAGCTTTTGGTTATTTGATTTACTGAATTCACAAAAAAAGCAGAAATAAGTCTAAATTTTTTTTCCTAACTCTGAAAGCTCTTAAGCGTAAAGAATAAAATCTCAAAGTTTATATCTTATTGCGATTACAATAATTTTCGCTTACATATCTCTTATACGAATTTGTAATAAAACAAACAGTTGCAAAGAATATTTTAAAAATAGCTCATATTTATATTTGATTAAATAAAAACATAAATAATATTTTATTATTTGATTAAATTTTAACGGAATTAAATAGCAGTTTCCCTATATAGGGATACTCTAATAATTTGATTTTTTTCCCCTCTTTTTCCATTTTTTTTCCTCCCTTACTTCCACTGGTTTTCTTCTTTTCTTCGAATTCTTAGATATAAGTTCTTTGAGAAGGTGTTACTGCCTTGCTTGCTACTAATTATTGCTTTCTCGCGTATGAAGTGTACAGAGGCGAAAAATATTACTGCTTTGTTTGGTTCTAATTTTTACTTTTTCGTGTACTAAGTGTATAGAGGTGAAAAATGCCACCACTTTATTTGCTTCTAATTTTTGCTTTTTCGTATACGAAGTGCACAAAGAGAAAGTATAGTAATCGTCAAAATATTAGAACTAGAGATTTAGACGAATCTCAAGGTTTCAGTTCTCTCTTAATTCGAAAAACACATTTTTGGAATTATGTCTGCCTGTATACTATGAACCTGATAACTCAAAGATTTTTTAAGTTAGACGAATGAAATCATTAAATTTCATTCACAGGTTTAGGATTTAAACTGTAGATTCTTATCTAATTTGGATCCATATATATCGCGTGATTGAATGTCAATCGGTTTGCACTTTCACAAACATGCAAACTTGATAACTCAAAAACGCAATAACTTAAATCTATGCAATTTGGTGCGTAATTTAGTGCCTATAATTGTAGCTCTGTGTCAGATTTTGGTCTAATTGGTCGGAAAAAAGGCATTCAAAATACGCATTCTGTTTTGTATAACCATGCCGCAGTAATTAATCACCAAAAACTCGCTAAAAATCATACTCAGGTAAGATCTTTTGTAACTATTTTTCGCCATTGACATTCCGTTTAAAATAAGAAAGCACATTTATTTTTACTTTGTGTGCGTGCGCGCGCGCGCGCGCGCGTGTGTGTGTGTGTGTGTGCGTGTGTGTGCGTGTGTGTTGCTGCGTGGGTGCGTGTAAAAAATAAAGCATATTAACACAAAAAGGAAATCAAACAAGAATGAAATGAACTTTCCACTGCTTCAGTTGATATCTTCGTGATCATTCTCTCATAAGCCATAAACTAATCATGATTTCAAACCTATTGGAATTTACGCGATGATGTTGCGAAATGCTATTTAATTCTAAATTAAATTATAGCCAAAAGCAAATAAGAGAATTGGAAGAAAAATATCACCAAACTTCCCCGATTCTTTCTATGCGCTTTTGTTTCAAAGAATAGTTTAATGTCGCAGTCATTAAGTTATTCTTAACAAAGACCTACTTTCAACTCAAGCCTATCTGAATTAATTTAGTTTTCAAATAATTTGAAATGCTGAGGATACACATGCTAAGCATTGGATAAGAAAGGGAGTAGATTAAATAGCAAGTAAAGAACTTTTCAAGGTTGAAATCCTACGCCGGGTTTCTACATGAAGAAAGAAATTCTTATTAGAACATACGAAAAAATGATCTGCCTAATGTTCAAGAATTTTTCGATTATCAGTTTCTACAGTTCTTGCCATATCTGAGAGCTTAATAAACGAATGTTAAATGCGTGTATATGAACAATAATTTGAAACTCTAAACAAGAAGCCTAAATCTGTAAGTCTAAAAATCTTATTAGAAAAAGATGTCATACTGCTTCTTTAGGAAATTTATTTTTTTATCCTCGTTTTTCTGCTTTTAACCACACTGTAACATTTTTCAGAGGAAAAACTTTTATATTTATTCTTAAACTTAAAAGTGATTACCAATAATTTCTTCACTATTTAAATGAAATTACGGATATTAGCACCCTCTTTCATCTCATACAAGCTGAAATAAATTTCTTTGCAAAATCATTAGTTTATCAGTTATGAAAATTTTCATCCATACAAAATTAAAACTCTTATCATTTCATTTTTTTAAGTCCCACTAGGAAATGAATACAAAATCTAATTTATGATGATAATTTTTATTCAGCTTTTATGTGTTGTTTTTATAATAAAAAGATAATTCGATGTCCAGGAATTAAATGATCAAACAGATGTGAACTACGGGAACTCCTCTTTCTCTTTTTCTCACTGCCCATCTCTTTTTTATAAATCTGCTTCTCTATCTAAATGCAAAATATGCATTTAACGATTATTTCAATATCTATAAATACTTAATAAATATATAAATTAACTCCATCTGTTATACTCTTTAAGCTCTTTCCTTCGAATAAATCCACACAAAGAAATTAATTTAGTAAAGAAAGTTCTTCTCCAACAATTACAAAAAAAGAAGATACCAGCGGATAACTCTCCTGTAAAAGCTTATTTTACTTCTAACAGTTAAAAGCTAGTTCAATGATAACGGCATTACATTCGATATATCCTTTTTTCCCTTTTACGTAAATTTTAAAAATAGGTTGTAGGAGTTATATCATATACAAATGCATCTACCTTAGATGTGCACACATGTATTGATAAATACGCACAGAAGAAACTCGTTGCTAATATCTAGAAAAGAATAAAGAAAAAACTATCGTTTTAAATAGTAGAAAAAAACTACTGCTGATAGGGTTATTTACTAAAAGTTTAAATAAAGTGAGTTATTTGCAATGAATGTCTTTTTCATAAATTACACTTGAAACAAAAATAGCAAAATAAACTTCATATGCATCATTTTTAGAAAGGTAAATTCATATTTAAAATAAATGAACGGAAAGGTAGAATCTAGCAATTGGTTCTACCTTATCTAGCTGAGTCATTACTGTTACCGATAATGCAATAAACTATTTTTCAAATGGAAAAACAGACAGTTAAAGAAGAAATTGTAGAGAAACTCGTGAAAGATTTCTAGAATCGATATTGCATGAAAACATAAACAAAACCCAATATGAGAGATATCCCAGGTGGTGCGTTTATTTAACAGGCAAGCGTAGCTAAAAACATGAGAATCTTATCCACCTGCTGACTAAGTACAGCGGCAGAGCAATTAAAATCATTCTCTAAATCTCTATTATTGAGTTGCAGATTTTAGTATTAGGTGGTTTAAGACAATAAGGTTATCGACGTAGAGATGGCTTTAATATTGAACATAAATGTTCTTTAAATACTAGTTCGTATAAATCTTAAAATCTAGACGTATAAATCTTTAAATACTAGTTCGGAAAATTATTTGTTAAAATATTCAAAAAGAAATCATTCGAAAAAGTTTTTTTTTTTTTTTTTTTTGCTTTTTCTTCTTTCCAATCTCTCTCTCTCTCTTCCCTATTCAAAAAATGTAAAAAAATCACAATTCTTCATTCTGTTTATTAGCATTATTCCAGAATTCAAGAGGTGGTTTTTTTCATATAGATTATAGAGAAGTGTACATATATATTTATTTAACTGTACGTTTAAATTTTTGAATAATAATTTTATGTATACATATGACGTATTTTTAATTAATATTGGTTTACATGAATTCTTACATACAGAGTTATATATATATAAATATAATTATATATACATATATAAAAAGATAATAAAGAACAGCATAATGGCAGAATAAAAAATCCTGAAGGGTTTGTATATAGCGAACTGTGCAATCTGTGTGTGTGTGTGTGTGTGTGTGTGTGTGTGTGTGTGTGTGTGTGTGTGCGTGCGTGCGTGCGTGCGTGCGTGGGGGTCAAATACAATTGTATTTTTTCTTGCATTTAGTTTATCTCACCCAAGATGATATATTTAACTTTGTTTAGATGGTATTGATTTATATGCAAATGACTGTATGAAATTTGGGCATCAATCTCTCAAAGTAAATTCATTAAAAAAATATTTAATACAACAATATTTTTAACTTAAATTGTTTCTCAGAAATTCCTTTTTAGGAGAAGGTTGAGTATCTAGTTAATAATTTTTCTAGAAATATTTCTAATTCTAGAAATTCTAGAAATATTAGAAATACATTCTAGAAATATTTCTGATGAATATGTTGAATTTTGAATTTTTAACGTTAGATCTTTTTCTTGTGGATCTATCTTTACTAATGTCAAACAAAAATCAAAGTAATTTTTATGGGTTCTTTTTTTTTACATTAAAAGCATATCTTTACTGCTTAAGTTTATTTGAATATGGAAACAAAGCTTTTTAAAAATGGAGTTTTGTTTTTAAAATTGTTCAAGCTCAAACACTAAACCAATATATCTGAGATACAGGAAGAGATAGACATAATCCCCTTTTCGCGAGTTTTTGAGATATAAGATTACATTTTCAGGCCATATTTTTAAAAATTTATCCGTAGCCCCAGAATTGTAACCGTTTATCAAAATAAATGGTAATCATGGGAACCCTCCATTTTCGATACAACACATACGCGTTTTACACAGCACGCGCGTCATGAATACATGAATGAGTAGGAAAATCTCGAGTATCTCTGGATGCGGATTTACGTTTAGTGATGAACCCAGTTTTTTTATATCACACTTATGCCCATATGTGATTTGAAAAGTTAAAACATCTTCAGAGACCAATTTTGCAAAATTATTACTATAAATAAAATTAATTCTTAAGTTTGCAACCAGTTTTGTATCACGTTTTGAAAAGTCTACTTTTTCTAAAACCTAATATTTTTTTTAAAAAAATTTAAGAAAGGATAGTTCCTTTTTTTTTAAAAATATAATATGATGGTAAAGCTAATCTTAACTTACAGAGTTGACAATTATTTGGATACATGTATTTACTGCCTTTAAATTTCTGAAAGGTGAAATAATTACAATGTAAATTTAATAAATGAAAAAATTTAATTAACATTAAAATATCATTGTTAGTTTTTACATAACATTTGCAAATTCATGATTGAACGTGTCATATTTATTAAACTCGGCAGCTTCAAATTATATGTAAACTAATCAGTAGAATACTAAAAGAGCCATAAGAATTAATAAATAACACAGAATCGAAAATTAATGAAAAAGAAAATTACTAATACAATAGAAACTTTGCGAAAATTTCGTTATCGAATAAAATTTCTTTAAAACGAGAAAAATAAGGCAATATTCAATATTCAATAAGTATTCAATTTTCAATATTCAATTCGTAAATTCAATATTCTTAAGGATATTAAATATTTACATTAACATTTTAATTTTCAAAGGATGGAAAATTTTCTCTTCACAATTGTCTGCAAACATTTATTTTTAACTACAACTTACTTTTGTTCATTTAAAATTAATAAAGTTAATGTTTCGATAAAATTTGTTTATAATAAATTTAATTCCCTTCAACGCTGTATATTATATATATATATATATATATATATATATAGCAAAATTGAAAATACAACTTAAAATGTAAAAATCTAAAAAGAAAAATTAAAAAAAAGTGAAAAGAGAAAGGAAACTGGAGTAAAGAAGAAAAAGAGCCCATAATATATGAAAAAAGAGGAGAAAAGTTTCAATACACACGCGAAAGAAATGCAAAAAATGCTACAATTCACCGAACGTTGTAGAAATTCTTCGTAAATCGATAGTAAAGGTGGAAATAAATGCAAAACAGAATCTGAAACAAGATGAAGCATTCATTGCTCATCAGAGGATGAAATTAAGGTAGGTAATTAAAACTCTTTCTTTATCTTTATACTGCGATATACAGTTTCTTTTTATTTCTCCTTTATGTATCCATATTTGATTTAGCTTGGTCTATTATGCATTTTTCTATGAAATCATTTTAATTTATCTGTATTTTTGCATCGCTTTTTCCATCCTTCCACATTAGTATGTTATAGCGTTTGGAACGTTTTCACTAAAGTTTTCGATTCGGTTTGCCAAAAATGCCATAATTCCATTTTCGGCTCATTTTAATTTTATCTCCTGATGAGCAATTAATGTGTCGACAGTTTTTTTTTCACATTCTATTTTATTTTCACCTTTACTATTAATTTATGATTTATATATATAAATAACAATTCTTTTTTTATAAAAAAATTATAAAATTTTAGTAACAATATTCATTAAGTAATTAAAATCAACGAAGTAAATACTTCGTTACAAACTGTACATCAAAACCGAAAATTTAAAACAATCTATTATGAAAAATGAGAAGTTTTGACTGACCAATAAATTGATGCATTTCTTTTCATTTAAGCTGTTTAATCATAATAATAGTTAGTTCTTTATCACAAATTTTAACTAAATTTGAATTCAAATTTATATTATAAGTTAAGATAACCAACTTTTAATGCAAAGTTCATTTATTTCAAAATTATTCAAGATATAAGCAATTTTATGTCAAAATTGCTTAAGATAAAATGTTTCAGTTTAATTTCTTTATTATAAGATATAAATATAAAGCTAAATTATTCAGGGAATAACAATATATTATTTTACGAATAATAATATTAATAATTATAAAGTAGTAATAATTGCCCCATTTTAAATGAAGCATTATATTTTCAAGAAAATAATATACAAAACAAATTGCATTAATTCTCGGGAGGTCAGTACTAATGGTGAAAATATTTAATAAGTGTTCAGACAAATGTAATTATCCCAAACGTCTGTAATCTGAAATTCGTTAATTCCCAATGGTTTCGTTTAAGAATAATATTGCGCTACAACATTTTATCACTTAAAATAATATAGCGTCTGTGCATAAAAATTTAATACAAACTTACTAATCTGATTTTATTTCTAATTAAATACTTCACTGGAAATTTAATGGATTATGAAAGACAGCCAAGTAAATAATAAATGAAACTGTCTGTACATTAAAAAGATTTTATCAATATGGATTAAGTTTAGTATGCTAAATTAATTATTTTTGACGAAAAATTAATTTTATAAATTTAGGATTTTTTTAAATAACCTGCATTGGATAAATAGCTAAGAACAACAAAACAAACTCTTGATCATTAAAAATATATATTTTTGGCTGCATTTTTAAACGAGTCGGCTCAGATCGGTGATGGCATTATTATAAAGACTTTCATTTTATATACTCTTAATCTGAGACGAAAATAGATTTTTGTGGACAATGAAGAACCATTGTATACCTTAAATCGTTCTGATGCTAAAAAGAGTAAAATAAAGAGAGTAAAGTAAACAGAGTAAGTAGAATAAATTAGAAATTTTTAATAGATATTTTATTTTGAAATTCCTCATCAAAACTCTTCATTTGTCATAAAAAACTGATATAATTCTGTCCATGTCAAAAACTTTTTTACGATCATTTCTTATCTTCATTTGGGGCATATATAAAAAGCTGCGAACCCGAAATAAAATTTCTAAGGAAAGGATTAAAATTCTTCTGTGCTGTCGAAGTTACAAGAGAATTTATTTCTTTATATATATATATATATATATATATATATATATGCAATAAAAGAAAAGAAAGTTTTTTTTTTTAATATTGAAAAGAAAGTTTTTGACGGTCAAACTAAGAAACGTCTTCAAATTTTATTATAAATATCAAATTAGTGAAATTTAAAGCTGATTAATTTGCATTTACATTTGACTCATTTTTACACTGTTAAATATATATGTGGGTTTGTCTCTTTCAAGAACGCCTTCAAAACGGCGACCAAATATGATTCAAAACTTCCTTTCTAGATCAATTGTATTATTTCAGCTTAGAAAATTAATGATATTAAAAGTAGTAAATTAATTAACAGGAATGATGCAAACTGGGCAATGGAACCAAATTAATAGTGAAACTCTTTTGTGCATGTATTATCGAAATGACCATTTTAACTGGACTATTTTAAGACGATCCCGTCCTAATTCCTTTCCTTCTAAATGACTTCCTGTTTTCATGCAAATGATTGTAATTTCCTATTCGGCTTTCATTTTCAGTAAAAGTTCATAAGTCCCAAGAGCAATTTGACTGATTTGACCTTTGAGCCACAGGCTTCAATTTGACTGATGAGTGCTTCTAAATGTGAGATTGTCAAACGCGAAGGATTGATCAGTATTATTCATCATCGCTAATGATAAACAGCAGCTAAAATATAGTATAGAGGAAATTCTTGAAATATATTTGCAGTGATATATATAATGAAATAAATTATAATGAATAAAGAATGAATTCGGAACAATCGCAGATGAAGTCGAGTTAATCCCTCAAAAGTAATTTGAATTCCAATGGTGCTTAAAATCAATCAATGCCTTCCATATTGCAGCTAAATTTGCCTGAAAATATAATGTATAAATATTTTTATAGTTCGGTATATGAATTTTCGCATCAGTATGTGTCTACGATGCGATAGTATGAAAGAAAAATTTCTATGCTTTGATTATATACATTAACAATTACTCAGTTTTTAATCAGTATTTTTTTAATATATATCAACAATTGACATTTAAAGCATTCTTATTATAATTCAAATTTTGTTATAAAAAAAAGAAATAATCAAATACAGAAAGTTTTTCGTTGTTAATTGTGGTAAAGTAACTAATATTTATTGTATGGAAGATGTGAAAAAATATTACATTCCCGAAGAAATATTATCAAAATTTTGGAAGTAAATAAAACCAAATGACAAATCAATGTTTCCATAAGATGCATCAACGAACAAACAAATTTTCATTATTTCAGATGTTGAAATAAGTTAAAATTGTTTATTTTACATTTTATTTCATAGGCCAATCTTCTAGTGAATTCGTTGAATAAGTGAAATAAATGTCTAGTAAATCCAAATATTTTAAGAATTTTTTTTAAATATTGCAATATTTTCTAAATATATTTAAAACTCACATCATTATATTATAGAATTATTTATCGATCTATACAAAGTAAAAAATAATAACGGAATGTCATAAATACATAATTAAATATTTTATTATTATTTCTTTTACACAATACTAAATTATTAAACATAATGAAACGTTAATCCTATTTTTAAAAATACTGCATGCTCTATAAAACGTATAAAGTTTATATCTACAAGAGATCACTTATTTTATGCAACCTAAAGCCAAAAAAAATCATTTCATTTCACATAAAACTTTATTTGTCTCCTTATGCATGGAATCAACGTGAACAGAATCATATCATCAAACAAACAGCATACAAAAAATTCCATTGCGCGCACGCATTCACTTTTATATCATCAACTTCTTGCAACATCAACAAATAATACCTCTTAAAGGACTGTAAAACTCGGGAAGAATTCATAAATCTTGAGCACAAAACACCACCAAATGACCAACCATCCTATAAAAATTCGTCTCCAGCATTAAAGAGATCAATAATCGTTTCAACCGCACGCTCAGATATGAGCTGATTCTAGAAATAATCTTATTGGACAAGCTTGCTAATGGTATCATCAGGATTACTATGAAAGAGCCAAACTAGAAAACCTGGATTTCAAGCACAGAATCTCCCGGGTAATTCTAAGTCGTCTAAAATGGCCAAAAAAAACAATCTAGAAAATTCCCGTGTTTCTCTTATTTGCTATTTAATTCTTTTGGAGCAGGAATGGTTATCTGCTAATCTTTTTCTTGACCAGACTAGTTCTGCATCAAAAACAGTTTTGTGTTTTTTGTATTTAGTCATTATTTTCGATTTACGATTATTGTTTCATTAGCTAAGTATTACTAATTCGAAACGTGACAATCAGAAAGTATAAAAAAGGAACACTCTTATAATTTTATATAATTTTTTTTTCTGTTTTAGAAACAGTATTTTCTCTTGTCTTCTGTGAGGTAATTTTGAGTATTATCTACATCAGGAAGCTGTGAATGAATATTATAGAATATATATATATACTATACATCTATTAATAACTCTCTTTAGATATCTCGTTTTCTTAAAATTATGCAGGTTGTCTACTCTAACTGAGGTGTAATAGCTAGTTTCTAACCCTTAGATATAAGAATACAGTTCAAGATGAAAAAGGGCCTTAAATAATGTAAATAATCAGATTATATGTTTCTTGGGTTATTAAATATACTACTGAAAAAGTTACGATTGCTATATTTTATACAATAAAACCTATTAATCATATTTAGAAAATATTCATTAAAGATCAACATTTTAAATAAGACGATTTCATTCTTCTGTGTCTAAAGCTGCATAAGTTAAGAAGCTTTAAACATCACTATTTTTTAAGATTTTAGATTATAACATAGACAATCTCGGAGAAGATCCTCCGTTCATGAAATAATGATATGAAGAAATAGCACTACTAAATTTTTTCTAAATTGCATGCTTATTTTACAAATTTTTAAAATATTACTCAAAAGTTCAATCGAATTCCTAAAGTGGTCATTTGAGGGAAATTGATTACTTTTTGTCTTTTCAAAACCTATTTCGGCAAGTCTCTAGTTCGTCGAATTCATTCGCAATTTTTAAATATTTTATATTGTAAACCTAGTCTAAAGGCATATGCCATTCTCATGGATCTGAAAAATGTGTGTAGTTATATTCGACGGTTGAATAAATCTTTAATTAGACATGACAAAAATTTATTCTCTTTACTCCTCTTTATGAGTAGCAAATAAGAACTTTGCATAAATAGTGACTTCTAAAATAATCTTGAAGTTCAATATTCCATTTATGCACCTTTCTTATAACATTATTATAATATAGTCTTCACTCATATTTGCAAAGGATATTAAGTACTTTTAAATTATGCAATCTTTTTGAGTCACTTTTCCTATTATAAGTGGAGCTAAAAATTAATTAACATTTTTTAGTGCTCTAACAAACCTTAATGAGATAGCGAGATCTTACTAAAGTTTGTTGCTTTAATTTTATTAAAATTCAATGAAAGCGAAAGAGAATATTCCTTCTGCATTCTACTTTCATATTATCTCCTTTCCTGCAATTTTAAATGGAATGAAACACTTAAAACCCATACAGCAAAAGTATTTTTTAAATGATTGGGATTGTTAGTGGCCTCATTTTTCCTTTCGCAGAAATTGTACATTAAACAGAAAAATAAAACACGAGAAAACTAATAAGGGAGTGAGAAGGGATACAAATGTATAAATACTGTCAAACAGTAAACTATCAATGTATAATTTTCAAAAAAAAACTAAGTTTTAATCCCCAAAAAAAAGAATACAGTGGTAGATGAATAAGTAGAGGTCATTTGTCATTAGTAGAATTCATGAAAGCCATTTTGACTTCGAATGTTTTTCTAAAGAAGCATCTTTACCTAAAACATCTGTTAGCAATAATTCTTGGATACTTTATTCATGTCATAAATGTCTAAAAAGAGCCTATAAGTATTTTTATTGGTATTTAGTTTTATAAATGTAATATCTATTCATTAAATGAGAACAGCAATATAATTGCCAATAAATTATCATTCTTTACGCAGAATAAATAACGATTAACATCAAAAATGTGATTATTCTTGCGAAGGGAACTGTTTTATAATACTAAAACAATTCATTATATTTAAATTCATCATCAAATGTATATATTTATTCAAAAGTATAATATATTCTAATAGGAAATCTATTAACTTTTTTTTTATATTAACAATGTACACTCTCCAACTTTCCAGCTTATAATCTCTAAAAGTTACGATATGAATAGGAACCGGGAAAATAAAAGAGCCAAGAAAGTTTAAAAAGCAATTTTTAAGGCAAATGCTTCTCTCTAGAACTTCCAAAGAGCAATTGAATGTAAATAAGCGGAAGAGAGAATGTCTCTGACAGTATCAATCGGATACTACATTCAGACTAGAACACTTTCAATTTAAGAGAGGGAATACGACATTTAATAAGGAGAAGAATCCTTTTCAGAAAAGTTCTGACTTAATATCATAGAATCTCATATCGTTTATTCAAAATACTGTTAGAAACTAAAATGTTCTAGAATGTTCAGATTTTGTAACATAAACAAATAAGTAGAAAACTCATTTACGGCACTGTGTTTTGAAAAACTTTTTAATAGAGAACTGTGGAATAATTAGTAATCAATAAAGTAATCAATATAAAGAAATCTTATTAGTTTTGAGTTCAATTCTTATGCAATACGTGAGGTAGCCATATGTTTTTTTATTTACATTTTTAACTGTCATGGATTTAAGACCCATGTCATAGGACCACCTTTTTGATTTTTCATTCATAACCTCATTTTTAACTCTTAATTTTATTACATTGAAGAGTTAAAAAAAACAAATATAAAACAAACAAAATGTCTTTTTCTAACATTTATGATGAAAACTTTAGAAAAGCATTTGTATTAAAGATTTATGAATATCAGTGGAGTTCAGAAGCAAGTGTATATAACAGAAATTGGAACACTTTGAGTTTCGGATTTTTGTGCAGGTAAACTAAACAGAAGTTAGTTTGCCTCAAGAAGAGGGGACTCAAATAGACTAATAAAAATGTAATTAGTTTAATTATAAAATAAATAAATAGGTAAAAAATACAATATCTAGGAATTACGAAATATTAAGATTACAACGGAAGTTTGAATTGAGCTAATAAAATCAATCTGGAAAATATCAAAGAATTGTTAATTACTTTTTTCCCATACACTAGAATATTAATTATTCACTTAACTGGTAATGTTATATTCCATTTGAGAGATCGTGAAAAATAAAAAAATTTAATATATTTGAAATTTATTATTTCCATAGAAATACGTTTAAATGTCAGCTAGGAAATAATTAGCTAATAATTATGGTCAATTTTTCAAGAGTTTTATTACTTTAGTCATTTTTTCCATGACATGGATATTTTAAAAAAAATACATCAAAGTGTATTTATTTTCTCGAAATTACAGAAATAAATCATTTACATGCTGATTAAGCAAAAAATGCGTTGAGATCAACCATTTATTAAAACAGAAGTGTCATAATTTGCACTGCCCGGGGCCTAAAAATGAATAAATCCGCCTTAGAAATACTTCATCATAAAAAGAGACTCGTGTAATAAGATTAATAGCAGAATATTAAACATAGAAAGATTTGCAGTTAACAGTCGTAGAAATTTGACAATAATTCGGCTTTATTTATCAGATATCATCCGATAATTTAGTTTTTAAGATATTTCAGTTTCTTCAATCTAATTAAGAATTGTAAAAAAATTAACAATACAAATAAATATTTTATTATTTTTCTACATTTTTGGGATTATTTTTCAAATTATTAAATTCTACCTTCCTCTTTTATATAATTAAACTCTTTTATACAATTAAATGATGTAGAATTTTATTGTTTTTCTTGAAATTATTTCAAACTTTTATATTTCTCTCTCATAAATCTATAACTGTGTTCAGATTTTCATTTTTATACTTCCAAAAATTGACTGTTGATTTGTTATAATTTGCTGCTGAGTCCTTTTAAGTTTAATAAATTGTTTAAAATGTTCCTATATAGATATTCTAAGCAATAAATCTCTTGCAACTTATCGACCCATATCAATTCAAAACTCATAAAGTGTGAAATACTGACTTGGAGCGGAGATATAGCGTGACATTGCTGAAGTGTTAGAAACTCTGATCATTGAATTAGGAACAAAAATTTATGTTTATAGTCAATGAAAACGTATTATTATTAATTTATAATATTTTATACATTAGATTAACGTTACCACTTAAAGGATGACGCAATAGTAAAAATGGTAATGTAGTTATAAAAATGGTAACGCAACCACTCAAAATTACGTTATTTTCAACATTGTTATTTCCTCAATTAATCAATAGGTTCATAAAAATGTAAAGGGTGCGTTGTCATTTACCACTACTGAATATAATTTCGTAAGATTTTTTAGATTAGAATAAATGAATGATTTGAATAATTCTTATTCTCTTTTTCTTAATTCTTATTCTCTCTTTCTTAATTCTTCTTCTCTCTTTAATTCTTAACTCTCTTTTCTACAGATAATCATCTTCAGGTGTTACAGAATAAATTAATAACTACGAAATGCAATCAAAAAGTATCGGAACTTCATGGTTAAAGAGTGATGATGCTTAACAAATATGAAACATTAGCGATAACTCAGCTTAGTCTATTCGGGCTCAAAATTTGGTTATGAAATGAATGTTTAGATGCCAAGTCCATTCTCTGCAAACCTAAATAAGGCCTACTTTTATTCTCATTCAATCTTGAATGTGTTAAAAACGAAGTTAACATTTTGAAAATGATCGTAATAAGGAATTAATAACTAACAAAATGAGTTTAATAGCTATAACTCAAGAGTATTAAGCACAATTGTCAAGCAACTTTCTGTGCCATAACAAATGTGACAATAAAAAAGTATATTAATATGTTTAAAGCTCTACTGTAACGACGTGATGCGAACATAGACATTTTAATTTCCATTTTAAGTGTGAGAGGATTTAAAAATATCTGCCTAAAATTGTAACTCGAAACCTTTTCGGTCCTGAGGATTGAGGACCGGCCCTTATCGCACCTTAAATTCTAAATTCGGGCATTATTTAACTTGGAAGTTAGGTAAATTCGAAGATAAAGTGGTGAAGTAACTAATGTAAACTTTGCATGTTTTAAAGCTTGCAGTTTGTCATGAAGGTCCCAAATGTCCTTCAGGGATGATTTTAAGTATCTTATAATAAAAGTAGCATGTCACCCTGAATTGTTCCCGTCAAGGGGCACCCTAAACATGGGATAAGAAGCTTCCTTTATGGTGCTTATTTCTCTTTCCCTTAGTGGGTATAGAAATGACGTGAGGTCGGACCTCTTGCCTCTGATGGCTGGGATATACGTCTTACTGGAGAGATTGTACCGTGACCTGTGATGACTATTAGAAATCTACCTTAGCTCTCGTCTAAATGCTGTTGTGAAAACTGCCTTACAGATCACTCCGTTTATTTAAACTTTATTAAAAGTCGGAGGTAATTATCTTGAGATCATCTTGAATGATAATGACCCAACCAGATAATTCTTCAAGCCAAATGTCTAAATAGGAAGATAATCCGAAATTCGAACCACATATTTTGTCTTTCAAAACGTTTGAAATGTAGCGAGTTCTTTATTTTTATTCAAATTTATTTATAGATCTTTCAACTTTTATACAATTTTAATGAAAGGGTGCTTAAAATTCATTCAACGTCAAGTAGTTATTGATCCTTAAACAAAAATAAAAGTGAGATGATTGCAAAAAAGGTTTTCTGTTGTGTGTCCTATATTCTTAAAAACAGTATTAATAATAAGAGAAAGAATCAATTCAAATAAAAATAAAATTTATTTCGAAAAAATGACTGTTTAAACAATGAATTGTTTCAAAGTTTTCATAAGGAACAGAGCTTACTCCCTTTAGAAAGGAATAAAAGAAGAAAAAGGGAACTGAGAAAGTAACACCTCTTATTTTCATGACAGTTCTCTCTTTCTGATAGATCTGTATCTTTTTTGTGAAAAAATAAATAATTAAAATAAAAAGAACTCATTGTTCAAAATAGTTCCACTTTCAGAACGAGAGAATTTCGGAGAATTGCTGCTTCAATAAACAAAAAAAAATTATTGTATCACTAAATTCAAGCCGATGAAAGGGAATATTTTCTCTTCTTAGAAGAACGCGATTCGTTAATTAAATCATAAAAACTCCCCAGGGGGCGATGGTAATTTGTATATTCGAATAAGACCTTCTTGGGATATCTCATTCAAGTTTATTTGTTAAATTAACTTCATTTAAGATCATACGAGGTTTATTTTGCTACCAACCCATATTTTTCAATGACAGTTTGATTAAGAAATCAGCAACATAATTGACAACCATTCTCCCAAGTTCCTCATCCTATTAACATCTTGACAAAATGTGAGAGTATTACAAATCATTAGAGCAAATCCATAAAAAATATATTGAAAAAATGTCTTAATTGAATGCAGTATATTAGAACACCAAGACCGAGTTCTAATATGCTGCATTAAATTCAACATTAAGAACACTGAGCAAGGGAAGTAAAAATATCTTGCATAAAAATTAATGAAACAGACGGGAAAAAATTTCATAGCAACAAAAAAAGTAACCTGTCATATTTTTAAATCTTTCCTCCAGATCGTAATTTGATGGAAAAGCATTCATCAGGTTCTTTTAAAATTAAATAATATTTTTAATAGGCGATACAGCTAATAACAGTTTAGTAATTTTAGATCCATTTAAAAAAAATCAATTAATGCTTTTTCCAAATATTTGGAAAAAGATTTTGAAAATATATCTCGCATATACCTGGTATTAGTGTCTAAAAAAGAGTAAAAGTAGAAAACTTTACATTAAAAAATTTATCCGGCCCATTGTATAATTTTCCATGAGCTTATACGACTGGGTCGCTGCATACGACTCAATTATGCTGCACTAGTATAAACAATGTGAAGTGTGCAAAAAATTCCTAATTATGAGCATCTCGTCAGTCATAAACAGGTCACGTTCAGTCCTCAATGATGAAACCATTAAATACCTACAATTTCCTTGTATGGTATCACCCCCTCCTCTGCCTCAGTGCGTTTATCAGACTATTCTTTATTATTTTTTTTACTTTCTTTTTTACTAAAATTTCAATTCTCCAATGTTTAACTCTGAAAAACTGTGTGATAATACCGAAGAATACATTTTTTTTTTTTTATTTCGGACGAACCCTTTTTCAAGCCATGGAACGTTCATAATTTTAATTCCAAATATCTCCGCCAGTTTCGCAGATAATTCCGTGATACTTTTTCCTGTGTTTTTATTTTGGTACAAAATGATTCTTCTAATGGACATTTTGGCCGATTTCCTTTACTTTTTTTAGTTATTTTTTGAACCTTGCTTATTTTACCGCTAGGGGCGATGTAATGTCCTAATAAATTCAGCATAGTCACTCTACTTTAGATACAAATTACTTTTCTAACTATAAGAGACAACGTTTTGAATTTAAAGGGCTGAAAAGGACTTTGCCGATCATCTTTTAAATCTGTTTATAACGTTTAAAAGTTATTGGGACACATTTAGAATAGATATTCTATATAGTATACAGATTCAGATATTATTAATACAGACAGTGTTTGAATTAATCAAAATTCAATAATTTAATACGTCTAGATAAAAGCACAAAAATGTTTATAAAAAGTGCAGATTACATTAATACATATAGTGTATGAATTAATCAAAATGCAATAATTTCCTCCATCTAGATAAAAACGTATAAGTCATTATAAAAAGTGCTTAATTTACCGAGTCAACTGAGTATATTCACCATGCACAAGCTTGTGCGTTCTAAAGATATTGCATGATATCTTAATTGATTAATCAATTACTGAGAAACCAAGTAAAAGCCATGCCTGTGGCTTCCCTTTTTCCAATGCAGATTTAGTCAATGGACTTAATTACTGCGTCCTAAAGTTTACGCAGCAGGTGGATAAGATTCTCTAAGGCTCTAAGCAGGTGGATAAGTTGTTTTTATTCACGCTATTCTATTAAATAGGCATGTCTTCTGGGAAAATCTCGTATTGGGTTTACATTGCATAGTAGACAGAAAATTATTTCAAAGAATATTGAAACTAAAAATTTTCTAATAATTTCTTTACAAATCTCTTTATTAACTACCAAGTAATTTAATTTGAAAAAGTGCTTTATATTTATCAATACCTGTAATGATTCTGATACAAGAGGTGGAATTCTCATTTCATTTATTATGAAATATGAACTGTGCTTTATAAAACTGATGAACATAAGGGGCATTTTTATGATTCAGCTGAAGCAATTTATTTTAAAAACTACGAACAAAATAAATAACTTGCTTTAGATATTCCTATTATATCACGATTTATCATTTGGAACAGATAAAAAAAATTACAACCTTCATTACTAAACATTAGCAAAGAAGATGGTTATGGAAATGCTGATCATTAAATGCATTTATATGAGAGGCTGACATTTCAGTCTATACTGCAGACCGTACATCATACTTATGGAAATACTTTTCGAAGAAAATACTTATGGAATACAGAATAGTGAAAAAGAAATGACCATGCAATTATCACTAAAGGAAATTTTAGTTGTTAGATGAAAAATACATTTTTACTTAAAAGTTATGCTCCTTTATCCTCTTATTTTTTTTTTCTTTTTATGAGATGGAAACTTTCTTTTCAAAATTATCTCAGAGAGTTGAGTTCTCACTAAACTCTTTCTGTATACTTATTCAAAAGAGAGTAGCTCAAAAGAGTATAATAGATGGGGTTAATTTAAATTTTGTGTTTCCTAAAAAAAAGGCAAGTACTTAAGACATAATTCACATTTTTAAAGCAGAAATGTAATAGTTTTATAGAAAATGAAGGAGACATCCATGTCTTGTTTGATAATTAAGTTTTGAAGTGTGATCATTATTTTGGAAATAAAGGTAGCAGTTAAAGGTAGCAGTTTAAAGAAATCGTTATGAGGAATATTATTTTGGTTTTAATATTATTTTTATCTCTCTATTGTATAAAAAATAGGTTTAAGATTGCTACATTGAATTACTTCTAAAGTAAATTATCATACCTGATGGTTGAAGAAATTGCTTGAAATAATATTAAAAGAGGAGTATCAGAAAACTGGAAATTTCATTAAATTTCTAAATAAATTGTTGGTAATTACAGAAAACTGAAAATAGATAAAATATGATATCCTGACTTAATATCTTTTGGGAACGTTTGAGAAGACTAATGTTATGGAATTAAGATGCTAAATGATATGAATGCAATGGATTCAATTTAAAAATAAATCACTCGTCATTTGAAACTCATAAAAATGATGAAAGTGTCTGCGTTTAGTCAGATAAAGTATCACTAACAATGATTTATGATTATTTATATTTGGAATTTTAATTTGATGCAGTATGAATATCATTTAGATCTTTTTATAAGAAAAGAAAGTATATCAAAAAACTCTTCACTAAGAAAGTCTTTTTACAATGCACAGATAAAGACTGTTTTTTAAAGCTTCCTTGCAATACTTTTGGGGTTTTTACTCTGCTAAGAAATTAGGGGTTGTTATGATTTTAGACGTAAAGCATGGGCCATGGAAATATTTCTGGATTGACATTTTATCCATTCCACATGCATGTAATTCCATTTCCACATGCATTGTAAAAATAGCAGAAGGAAATAAATACGTGAAGCAAGAAATAATTTACTCTTGAAAACAAAACATAAAAATTTACATTTTTTTTTATTTACATGTAAGAAGTATATTTCTTAGATAAAAATAAATTGTATTAATACATATATTCTTCCCTATGGAAACCCTGTTGTACATTTGAGTCACATATTCTAAACTGTTCACACTTCGTCAAATTTATTCAAAGAATCAAAGACCAGTTTATATTAATTAATATTAAATTTATTAATAAATCAGTATTAAAATTTATTTCCAACGGAAATTGTTCGGTAAGCGACCTAAGAGATTTTGGCTATTCAATGTGCATTATTTTGCATATAGTACATGGTACATTATTTTATTAATTAATATAGATCTTTCATTAACAGTTAATTATCAATTCCTACTGATAGGTTTCAACAATCTTAATTTCTAAATAAAATGTACTTAAAGGAAATTGAGTAAAATTTAGATTCTTTCAAAGTTTTCTTGAAGTTAAAATGCATTACGTATAATTTTTAAGTTCTAATGAATCAATAAAATATTTAATTCATTTCGTAAAACAATATATTTGTTTCGCGAGTCATTGAATAAATAAAAAAAATTCAACACAAAAGCAATTACTTTTATTACATAACGATAATATATAGAGTGATCGGTATAGTCCTGTTAAGCCTTTTCGGTTCAAAATGGCACCTCGTACAGCCACAAAAACAACGTCTACCTATAATAAAGTAACTATGCTGCTTTTATTGAGACAGGATACATCGCCCATAGCGGTAAAATAAGACAGTTACAAAAAATAATTCAAAAAATAAAGGATATCGGCCAAAATATTCCGTTAGAGGAATGTACGCTATTCCGTAATAAAAAAAACAGGAAAAGGTTTCATAATTTGTAAAATTAGCTGGGATATTTGCGATTAAAATTCTGAACTTTCCTTGATTTAAACAGGGGTTCGTTTTAAATTTTAAAAAATAATTCTACGATAATATCCCTTTCCCCTGAGTGTGTTTTTCAGACTTTCCCTTATTATTTTTGTTTGCTTTCTTCTTGCTTAAATTTCAATTCACCGTTGCTTGACTCAGAAAAATTATATGATAACACCAGAGTATATATATATTTCTTGAGCATTCTTGACGAAACCAACATAAAATATAATTCATCGTGTCATTTAAAGCATTTACCCAACTAGAACTTTACCACAATTTCTTATTTAGAAATAGTTACAGGACAAATATTAAAGCAGATAGATAGCATATTTTGTATGAGTATGATAATTATTATTATTATAAATTCGTCAATTGACCTCTTAATGCAGATTCATTCTACTTTTTGCTTCTTTCTGTCAAAAATATTATTTTCTTTCTCCATATAGAAATTTAAAAAAAGAGGACATCTTCGCTTAACAAGAAACATCACATTTCTCAATTTTTCAAGTTTTTTTTTCCCCGCATTTGTTATGAACATGAGACCGCACATTCATGCCCAGTATAAAATAAAAAGTAGAATTGTTACTGGATATTAAAAAAATATTTTTTTTCTCCCACTTACAAATTTTTGAAAATTTAGATAGATTGTGTTACTTGTTAAGCGACAGCATTTTCTTTTAGAAATCAAAATAAATCAGGCATTACTGTTTCCATAAAATACTTTGCTATCTCGGTTTGCAATTTATTTCAAAATTAAATTGATATCTCATTGTATGTTGAGTGTTACCTAAGTAAATAACTGTTAATATTCATCAAAGATTGAAAGGCCGCGGTAGCCTGGTGGTAAGGTCTCGGCTTTGGAACGGGAGGGCTGCAGATTCGAGACCCGATTCCACCGAGCAAAAACCGTGTTAGCGGGCCTGGTGCACATTAAATCCGTCCGGGCTATCATCCTCCAGCTGGTGTGATGTGGAAGTTTGAGAGGGGGTGTCAGCTCAGGTGTCGTCCTCGCCACCTGACAGCAATTCAAAATTAAGAGGACTGTTCCAAAACGGCGTGTAAATATAATTAAACTCATCAAAAATTGGAAACATTACTCATGCTATACAAAGAAAACTTGTTCATTCTAAAATATTTTAAATATGGCATAATAATGAATTACCACCTTCTTCAATAAAAAAAAGAAAATTCGTATTAAACTCTACCAAGCAAATGGCCCTCCGAAAATTAAAGGGCCATCTTTTGGTAACTTTGAATACTTTTACTTTGAGCTTATACTTTGATACTATCTATTGTAAAGACGAATATAAAGATAAAATCATGGTTTGCATTTAAAATCATAATTAAGACATCTTAAGAACGAATTAAGTTAAAAAATACGTATTAAAAAGTTTAACATTTATATAGAAATAATCATTCCTTGCATATCATAATGTTCATTTATTCAATCGATATTAATTATTATTACTTAATATCAGCTATCATTAATTATTAGATAAATGATTTTCTAATTATTATATCATTTGCCGATATTAATTATTAGCATAATCCAGTATTTAAAAAGTAGATTTTAATGCAGTCATATAATTGCAAAAAGGAAAAGCAAAAATATATTCATGAATTTTTTCTGTAGATATTTGAAGTTCAGAATCGGAATTTGATTTTTGTCAAATACTAATACTAAGACTCATTTCGCCATCAAAATAATCTTTTTGAATTATTTTTTTGCAAATTCATTCAAATACTTCCTTCTGACACGGAAAATTTTATTTCACATTTCAGCTTTTGGTCATGCTCTGTTCTCATAAACGTGACCACTGAATGCAGTTATCACAGTTCACACGTGATATGAAGAACTCACCAAAAAAAATCCTTGTTTAAAGGTCAAAATTCATGAAGTGAATTCGAACAAGCAACGATTTTTCTTTTAATCATAAGCTTCATGAATTTAAAAGTGTCTTTAAACTCTATCAAATTCAATCAGCATTTAAAGACAAATATGTTCAGAACCGGAATAGATATTAATCTACAATTATTCAGTGTTTAAAAGGTGATAATATTACATTACATATATTATCTTAAATTTTTCTGTACATAAATAGGACATTTTTAATCACGCATCTATGTTACAGTAGTCAACAAATAAAATGGAACACCTCTGTAACTTTTTTATTTACTATCGTATCTTCGCAAAATTGGTATCAATGGAAATGACTCGAGAGGACAAATTTGTTCCAATCAACAAACTGATTAATCAATAGTTTATTAATCTCTATCTTTTTACATTACGGAAATCTTTTTTACTTAATCTATTTATCGGCATAAAATTGACCTCCCAATATTTTTTTTTTAATTTAATCCTATAAATAATTATATGGTTTTTAAAAATGAAGCTTCCTATGTAAAACGAGTTCAATAAACTCTCGACAAATCTCAGAAAATATCAAATATTTCTCAAAAAAGTTTTTACTCAGTAAAAGAAAATTATTTCTTGATTTTTTTGAAAAATGATAAATACATAAATAAAACAATTTTAATATTTTTTTTATGAATTTTTAAACATTAATATGGAAAAAAAGTGAATTGTAGCATCGTAAAACTTTTTCATGATAGCAATGTTGACATTCTAAAATGCCCGATCCAAAACATTCTGCGTATGCCCCAAATAACTATGGAAATATTCACAAAAATTATAAAATTCCCACAGACGATTTGCAATGCCCAAGTTTTGAGTAACTATTTATTAAATGTATTTGTATATATTGATTTGCTCTTCAATAAATGTGACCTTCATCGGCCATTTTAATATCGCATTTGGCTGAATATTAAATTGAATTTCTGATCAAACGATTTTAATTTAACCTAAATATTGCATTCTTTAAAAAAATAGTTTTTTTTCTATCCAGATGGAATAAAATTTGACTGCAGGACAGATATGAATGTTTAATCAATTATCACTCTTTTCCAGCAATTTCCCTCTGTATGCAAATGACATAAAAGTCTAAAGGAATCCGCGCCATTTCTGACCATTTAATAAGTTGATTAATATTAAAATAAGGAAATTAAATGACATTTATTATTTAAATAGTCAACTGTTAAATGTTGATCACTCATTCGTGAATTTCTTTGAATAGGTCGATGATATCTTCAGAATATCCTAAATATGATTCCCTTATAGTTAGTTTTAGAGTATTCTGCTTTTCCATCACTCTGTCAATCTCACAGCAGTTCTTTATAACACAAATTTTTCCCCTTTTGTTTCCATGAGTCGTTTGATGTAAATATCACACAAATTTCATTCTTCTAGATCGTTCAATTTTGAATAGTAAACATACGAATGTAATTTCAAATATGCTTTTTTTAGGGAGGGGTCTGAAATGTAAAGATTTGCTGAAGTCTAATGGTCAATTTATTTTAAGACTACATCATTGTATAATTTGTATGTCGATAAGTAAAAAATGCTTATTCCAAATATTTTTCATTACCATAAAACAATACCCGATAAAATTCTTTAACCAATTAAATGGAATTTGATCCCGCTAATTAACTTTTTATTTCCGTAAAAATTAGAAATATCTTTAACTATTTGACATTTGTTTAGAGCACTGAAATAAATAAAATATTGTTAGAATTTTATGTAAAAATCATATGTTCAAAATTTTTATTATAATAAATAATCCTATGAAACTTAATAAATCTTCTATGCAATTAACAACCGTTTCCGCCTGAAAATAAAATTCTCTTCTTTTAATAAGCACCAATGATTTCGTTTTCTTGTATTCGCATCTCACCATTCAGCCATTCTATTAAAGATTTTAACAACTAAATTCATTTGCCAAAAAAAATTTATATATGTTAATTCCTTTGGAAGGGATCGATTAAAGATGCTGAATAATGAATTAATTTTAAAAGAAATGAAAATGCATCAATATATAAAAAATATTCACAATTTGAAAAATCATGTATTAAAGTTAATTCAAATTTTTTGGCAATAACAAAACTTTCTCGTATATGAAATATACAAAGAGAGAGTAAAAAGACATCCTTGGATTACAATATCTTATCACTGACGGTAATATAATTAGATCCAACATTTTAACAACATCCCAATAGGGTTCATGAGAAAATTAGTTTTGACGAAGATCTGTTGTTTGTGCTCTTCTCTGTCGTGTGCAAAATAGTATTCACCTAACATATCAAAGAAAATCAAGGATTGTTAGTCAAGGAAAGTTAGGAAGATACTGATAATTTCATTGTTTAAAGAGATTTTCGTCGATGATGAGTCTTGATTAAGATACATTTTTGTTTTACAACATATGTTTCTTGGGGAAAAAACTGAGGATTGTTACAAATCCTTCAACATCCTAGAAAGAGGCTATCATAGAAGCGGATGATTCATTATTTGAGCAGGCGTAATGGAGGGGGGGGGGTGCACAAACCTCTATATTTTTTTGACAAAGCTTCTGTGACTATTGTGAGATGAGCCTAATGATAGCCTTTTCATATGAACAATTTGTTCTGACTTCAATTTTATGGATGACTACATTCATCCACAGATAACTCATCTATTTAACAAATTTCTGGTAAGAGAGAGATTGACCAGCCATGTATCTTTTTTCGAAGCCCTATAATGCATATTTGGGCAGTCTTGGAATTGGGAATCCCCGAATTGAAAATAACAATTATGGAGACTATTTGCCTCAGGGACTCATCACTTGCCTCATTTCATGTAAGAGTTCATGTATTGAGGGTTATTTCACTATAAGAAGGGACTATAAAACATATAAATGCATTATTAATACATTAAGATTTATTAGATTGTCGAGATACTCAATGATAATTGGATAATTGCCATGACATATTAAGATTTTTCCAGAGAGACAAACTCTCAGGGAGTGAGGCGGTTGCTCTGTTGATTTTCTTGACAATTAATAACATCTCAAAATTATAAGGTTACGGGATAAAATTGCTTGTGTTGTGCCAAAATAGAAATTTATTCATAAAATCAAAAGAAGAAAAAATGCTTTTACTATGCGGAGTGAGATATGAACTGAGTAAAAGATTAGGTGGAGGATTTTATTTAAATATGTTCCAAAAACGTTGAATTCCTGTAGAGTTTTATCACAGCAAATGATGAATATTTGTAAAATTAAATTACGGATTTTGACAAATGGCACTAGACATTTCATCCCCATTTCTTTCGGCGCGTTTTAAGTGCAAATTATAATAAAACTGCTGCTATGTCAAACTGTGCAGATTCCTTGCTAATCTTTCACAGATATAAACGTCGCTTTCTCTCCATCTCACTGTTGATGAGAATTAACCATAATGGTACAATATTTCCCCATTAATCTTCTCTCTTCTTGCGAGATGATGGAACTACACTATAAGCATATCACGAAAAAGATTGTTTTAACCTTTTTAAGAATTCAAAGGTGCCTTTTGTTAGAATAGCTTCATTATTAACATATAATGTAATCAAACCACATCCCAAATATTTGCATTTGTGAATATGTTCTTTCTCTTGGTAAAATGAGTCACTTTTAATAAACTTGGTAAAATAAGTCATGTTTAATAAACAATGTTTCTAGATAATAAAGTTTACTTGTAATTTATTTATTTTAATTCCACAACCCTTAAAATCCCTAGATACCTGCTAAATTTAAGTTAAATTGCATTTTACCAGTGGATGTGTTTTTGCTATCTGTATTCATCTTCAAACATTTAGTAAAAACTTCTTGTTAATTCAAAATATTAAATAAAATGTATTGTAAATTATCAAATTTCTTTGATAGTTATAGCATTTAAACCAACAGAAATGTTATAAAATATAATTGTTTCCATCATTAAACTTTATATGACATTGACAAGAAAAATTCTTAATTTTATGTTCATTTTAGATAAAGGACTCAGAAAAAATTTGAGGAAATTCAGTTCTTGAATTTTATTCTTTTCGCACTGTGTTAATGGATAAACTTTTTAACAAATGTAATAAATTATTCATTCAAATTACTCTTATTTCCTTTTTATACCTTGAAACTATTTAAATACATAAACAGAAAGAAATGATAATAACATGCCTACAAATGACCTTTCCTCTGGAGCATCCTGTATCAACGAAAAACAGGAAAAATTATTCATTAAATGAGTCCAATCTTCGAAGCTCATATCCAGTAGACTTTTCTTCTAAATAAAGCAACTCTCTCAACGAAGCTCTGAGTCACTATCTATTCAACCGAAATCGCTACCCTGGTCGCTATCTATTCTGCCAGGTGGAGGTAGCGGTAACATTTGCAAGTGATTAAGAGCTCCCAATATCACATTCGAATTGTCTTCACATCCTTCTGTTTCACAATGAGTGTCTCAAACAATTCATGGCAGATAATAGAAAGCATACAAGGCGTGAGGTTAGAAGTATTACGCTCTTTATAGGGTTCAGTACACGGATAGTTCTGTTATGAAAACAGCTATATGTTCATTGCACTCAACGCAAGCTGACCACACAGCATTTGAGTCTCTTTTTTTTAACAGTTCTCGATGTAAAAGCCATTCTCAAAATATATGAGGTTTTTACAGTTTATTTAGATTTTTCTCTTATTTTATGTATTTATTACGCTTTTTTTTATTTTCTCGTATATGACATAAAATTTGAACTCTAGATTTTGAAGAATTTTCAGGTTTCTAATCTCCCTGAGTTCGGAAAACGCATTTATTATTATGTCAGTCTCTGAACACGGTGAGACAAAAACGTTTTGAGCAAGATGGATAAAATTGGAATGAGGAACTAATACAAAATCTGTAGATTTCTATCAAATTTTTACAGAAATCCATTCACAGGAAGTTTGCGTATCTACCTATTCTATTACAAGTGAACTCGATAGCTACGAAATTCAAAGAGCTTGGGACACAAAATTTAGTACACAAATTTAACATCGAAACTATGGAATTTTATCACATTTTGAGCTAAATCCGTCATAAAGTTGAGCGTTTTTCAGTCTGTACACTCGTATGCTTGTAAATGCTATAACTTATAAACGCAATGAATTAAATCAATGGAATCCCGTATGTTGTCGCGTGATTGCAACTGTAGTTCCATGTCAAATTTGATTTCAATCAGACACTAATAAAAGGCATTTAAATACATATTCGCGTAGTAGGTTTAGTAAAAATGCTAGATTCGCGCCGAAAGTCTATATTTTGTAACTACTGATAGTCAACGCCATACAAGGTATTCATGACCTTACTTAAGTTCTACAATTTTATGCATGGGGAGGGCTATAAGGTCTTTGTTGCAGTCAGGAAGCCTATCCTCGTTAGCCATACTTTGAAATCCCAATTAGCTTGCATTAAATTAGATTTATCCAGGAGCGAATAATTTTTCATCAAGAAGAAAAACAGACATACTTTTGGACTTCACATGTGAAATTCTTCTTCACAAAAAAATTAACTTAACTTCAAATGACAATTGAAACGAAATAACTTCTCTCTATAACAAAAGAATAAGGTAAATATTTACCTTAAAGAAAGAAAATCAAAAATGCTTCTTCATTTAGCCAGTTTAGGGGAAAAAATAATAATTTTGGAAATAATTCAGTTCACAACTTTTTATTTTGTTCTCTGAATCATCTCAAAATTCACACACATCAAAGCCGGTAAGCTTTGAACAGAATCTATAATTTCCTATTTTGTCAAACCTTACTCGGATAGTCTTCGAGTTTCACTTTTTGCTTTCTCGCCGAAGAAGTATATAGAGAGAAAATATAATCGTCAAAAAATTCGAGATTTTGACGAACTTTGAGACTTCCTAAATAACAAATTTTTGGAATTAAATCTGTCTGTCTGTCTATAACTCAATTCAAAACCGCTGCTCAAAACAGCTAACTCAAAACCGCTTTGAGATAGCTGAATTAAATTTTGTACATGATCTTCACACAATATTTGTCCTTCCATCTTTCCAAATTTATCAAATTTTGAAAGAAATCCACTCGCAGGAAATCTATATATTTGGCTGTTCAAGTATAAGTGATAACTATAAAACGAAAAGAGCTAGATGAGTAAAATTTAGTACATATACTTAACATATAAAATGTAGATATGAATCCTATTTGGAACCAAATTCATTTCGAAGTTGACGACCTGATGGTCTGTGCTTTTGCAAGTATGAAAACGTCAGAACTTCCAAACACAATGAATTAAATAAATCTAAGGAATTTGATATATGATTCTAAGACAAGAATTTTAATTCAAAGTCAAATTGTAGTTCAGAGTCAAATTTTAGTTATATTCGGTAGAGGAAAAATTCGTCCAATTAAATTCATGGTAAAAAATTAGCACAAATTCACACGCTAATGGGCTCTTTCGTAACTATTGTTTGCCAATGCATACAGTTAGTAATACACAAGTTGCTTTATTCGAGAGTATGCGAAAACGTTTCTGTGTGAACACTCCCTCTGGTATAAAATTCATTTCTTTTTTTCAAAATGATTAATATTGTTTTTCATGTGTCATTTGCCATTTTCAGGAATTTTAGCCAAACAGTGAGGACTAAATAAGTAAATATTGCTTTTCATTCGTTGTTTTTGTTAAGTTCCTTTTTTAGTAAAAATTCTTAATAATATATATAAAAATTTTGTAAGATATCAGAATTGTTACATTGTTAATTTTTACAGTATTGATAAATGCATTGCGAGTTTCAAAATAAAATAAATCATTCAAAGTCATTTGAAATACTGAGTGGGCAAAAAGTCCGTAAAAACTTCAAAAATTAATAAAACTCGTAAAATTTTTAAAAAATAATAAACGGTTTGCAGATTTAGTATCGATAAGTCAAGGGGGGGGGGTTCCCCCTTGAATAAGAAAAAAAAATTAATTCAAAAATCAACCGATAGATGACGTTGGTATGAACGACTTAGTTGGAAATATGCAAATGAGACAGGCGATTATAAATGCTTACACTGTTGATCCAAAATCAGTTCTCGTTGCATGCTATGTAAATAAACACGGTTAAGATAAAGCTTTGATGGTGAAGCTGTTTTACTTGAACCAGGATTCAGCAACTGTTGCACTGCGTAAATTCCGATTTCAGAAAAATGTGAAGAATGGGAAAGGACCTTCAACAGTGGGAGGCCTCATAAAGCTTGTTCAGCGATTTGAGGAAACTGGATCGCTGGAAAATCGTGTAATGTCAGGGCGACCAAGTCTAATGCAGACATGTTCCGAGCGCGTTGCAGCCGAAATGGAAACATTAGCTTCCGAAACCACCGCAGGGACTAGCAGTGCACGAGAAACTGGCAGACGCTTGGAATTACCATCATCCTCGATACGCAATAAACTTCATGGAGCTCTTAATCAGTATCCATACAAGTTACACTATTGCAATGAACTTTTAGCATAGGATATTGTAAAGAGAGAAGCATTTGCGAGGTGGGCTCTCTCCAAAATTGTGCAAGATCCCTCCTGGGTCTTGAACATCTTGTGGACAGATGAAGGTCATTTTTCGTTCCATGGCGACGTTAGTACACATAACTGTCTCATCTGGACAATGTCAAATCCACTGCATTCCCCCAAAGTCACAGTGTGGTGTGGATTCACAGGTTCCTTCATCAAAGGACCCTCTCAGAATTATTTAACGTTTCTGCGCAAAAAGGTTGTTCCATTTTTGCGTGAAAAAGATGCTCTTTCTGCTGTTACGTTTATGCAAGATGGGGCAAGAGCTCTCACTGTTATTCCAGTCAAGGGATTCCTGATACAGACGTTCGTGAAATTATTAGTAGACATTGCAAGTTTCTATGGCCTTCTCGGTCACCAAATATGACACAAGAAGACTTTTGGCTATGGAGAAATTAAAAATCCTGAGTGTATCCATCCCGTCCATCCAATCAGTTAGAATTGAAGCATTCAATCCGCCGAGAGATGTCATGTATACAGCCGGACATACTGCACTCTGCCGTTGCTGGATTTGTGACACGCCTTCAATGGGTAATCACTTGTGGCGGTGGACGTGGACGTGTTGAACAGATATTGCAATAATAAATGATTTGATAACATTATTTTTGTTATTTGTATATCTATTCTTTCACTTATGTACGAAACGCCACCTATCGGCTGTTTTTTGGATTATTTCTTTTCTTACCTAAAAAAATCCCGTGACTTATCGATGCTAAATCTGCAAACCGTAAGCAAAGTAGCTTAATTTTACGGGTTTTATGAATTTTTAAAGTTTTTACGGACTTTTTGCCCACCCGGTAGTTCCACTTTAAAAATAATTATCTTATTATATTAAATATGAAGTAATGGACTGATGGATTGTGATTAAAAGAAGTTCTAGTCATATCGGTTGATGAAGATAACTCATGGTTCGAATTTGATTGCGTTTTAAGTTACTACCATTTAAAGATATGAATATTAGGAATGTTCTCATAAATGTTATGAATGTTCTTCTTCACTCGTGTAACACACATGCTGAAAACTATCCTTCAAAAACGCTTTCCAGAAGCCATATCTTCTACATTTAAAATAATTTCCTGTAAATATGTCTGCAAAAACCAAATTCAATGTTTTACACATCTTAGAGTCTTGTCAAATTCTCATAAAACTAAGCACTCTGGACCGATTATTGCAGATTAATTATTCTGTATAAAATATAATCTTTTCTTTCTTTTTATTTTTTTCCCATTTCACTAATTAACTTTGATAATTACTAAGCATATTTATTAGGTACAATTATCTTGCCAAGTAATATTATTGCCAAGCCGTTTCTCTATTCAATTACAGCGACCGGAAGTAAATACCTCAAGTTCAACCACCCCTTTCACCTTCCAAATCTTTTCAGTAAATTAGCATGAAACTAATCAAAAGCTATCCACTTTCCTTTTGATATACTCTCGTGATATTACGACGAATTAAGTTCCAAAATACTTTCTTATTTTCGATAGAATATAACCGTAAAATAACGAGCAATAGAAGCCAAACCTAGATACTATATTAATTTGTCTGATTTATGCCCTCTGTCAATATAACTATCCGAAAGAATAATACACTTCGATAGGTCACCCTTTCACTAGCGAAAGCATATTCCATACTAACAATACATGCTCTCCTACATATTATTTATAAGATTGAAAGAATAATAGCCCTCGGGAAATTAAATCTACCTTGAGGTCCATAAGGCTCATAAAAGAACTCTTCGACTAAATACTTCTCTTCTAGAGATTCCAATCACAATTTCATGTGAATAATAGAAAATGAGTATTTTGTTGATAATATGTGTAGGATACTACATTCAGAACAAAACGCTTTCAGCCTAAAAGAAGAGGTATTAGGGCATTTAATAAATAGAAGTATGTCTTTCAGAAATAGTGTAGAAAATTGGTATTGAAGAATGTTTCATTCATGTCTAACATCACTAGATCTCATTTCATTGCTTCAAACCTCATTAAGAAATTAAAGTTTCTACAATGCAGAAATTAATTACGGGCAATAAATAAAAAAGTACGTTTACAGCATTTTTATTTTTATTTTACTTGATTCACTCCTTGAAAACAATTATTTGATTTTAGTATATATTTTCGCCACTCAATTGTAATGTTATGACATCAGCCAGATATTAATAATAATCGTCATCAAGCGTTTAATGAAAAACAAATTTCGAGGTAAATTTCTAAAGAAAGTTATAGATTCCCTCTGATACGAGGTTCATTCGATTTTCTGCGGCTTTGACTCCATTCACATGCGCCTTACATTTAAAAGTTCACTCTTTTTTGCACTGTACTTTTACCTTTTTAGACATGGAATCCACAAAGAAAAATAACCGAAATCATTAAAAACTTCAATCCGGCGATTTTAAAGAATTTTCCCATTTTATAACTCATTGAATCTAAAAGACATTTTTTGGTGGATCTGCCTTTTTTTACAAGTCTGCTTGCGTAAATGAGAGTACTAATATTCATAAAATCAACGAATTAGACGAATGAAATTCGACATGGGATGTTTACACTCAAATTGTACATTTACACCAATTTGTTTAAAAACTACGCCGAAGCAAAGATAGTTTTATGGCTTTTCTTGGGCATGTAAAAAATAACTTAAGAGCCCAATGAGCTAGATGAATGAAATTTGACATTTGATCTTTACACTTAAATTTTAAATCTATATATTATTTTGGCAAAATCCTACAAAGAGAAGATTATTTATCTGTTTATAAGAGAGTATGAGAAAACGATAGCTCAAAAACGTCAGTTATATGAATGAAACTTGACTCTACAGCAGAGTTAAATGAATACCCTTTTTATACAAAAAACTACTCCTCAAGTACGATGATTTGAATGATGAAAAAATTTGCAAACTCGCGGTTATCCTGCTTGCATAAAAATGATACAGTATATTGGGTAAAGGCTCCCAGATTGTATAGTCTTTGTATTGTACAGTACATGTACCTCCACATGTAGGATCTCGGATTGGATACCGACGACATTTGGAAGTGCGAAGCAAAAGACGTCCATAATGAGTTAGATTTTCAGTGTTTCATAGTCCCAGAAATTATTGTTCCGCCGTTGCAGTATTCATAGCATATTGTCACGGGTGACTCGAGATAATTACATGCAATAATACAAATTTGACTATCTGTAATAAATTTTGGACTGAATCTATAAATGGAAGGATGTACTACTTTTCTGGAATGAATATTTGGTTTTTCAAACTGTGCGTTGAAATTGAACACAAAGCACTCTATATAATAAAAACAATGACGGCGAATTCTCCAATAACTTCAATAATTCTAATCCTTTGTTTCCTTCAAAAGAAAAACTCCGAAAAAGAATTGAATAATCTCAGTTAGCCTAAGAGGGTTTTATTGCAAGATGTATTCTACTAGGATCCAAGAACTGCGAACGAGAACTGAACAATACCAAAACTCTTGTGCTTTTCGATTCTCTAGGATTTCAGAAATGCTACTAAGAATTGAAGAGAGTTTTTGTTTTTGTTGTTGTTGTCATTATTTCCGAAATGCGAATTTTTTTAAAAATTATTACAGCATTATGCTTTCAACATAATTCTCGTTTTTATGCACATAAATGCGAATAATTTTTTTTTTATTTCTTTCTCTTTTAGCTTAAATATTTTTTTCTTTCAATTATATTTCAGTATTATTATTTTACTTTTATAAATATATTTTTTTATTTCGAGCTATAAAATAATGTCCACTGAATTATTTTCAAATCTGCTGCTTATCTTTGATGTAAAGAGCCTCGAATTGTTCTGTCTATTAATTTTTGTTTTTATAATTTTATAATTCTTAAATTTATATTTGTGTATTCCTAGCAACAACACGGCCATTCAAATGTTTTCTTTCCATTTATATTTTCTAAAGAGTGAAATAAGCAATTATGTATATTTTTATTCAATTTTTTGCGTGTGACATTTAATAAAGGTGATTTTTTTTGCGTCCATTCAACTATCCAGTAGCCATAATGGCAATAGACACGAGGGTATGAGATTGTATTCTGTATAATAAAAGATACTAGAAATTTCAAAGAGAACACTCTTGATTAATGTGATCTTCCTGTTATTTCTTACATGTGATGTAGATGGATTTACCTTTTTTCATCTTTTACATATACATCTTTTACAATCACATAATTTTTACGCTTTCTTTTTCAAAAATTAAAATCTGCACACTCATAGTTTGCATGGCCGTATCCAAGGTCTATAATTTTATTCTAAGTAGGTATTGGAATACCCCCTTTATTTTCAAGTGTGCGAAAAGGCTTCAGGAAGAACACTTGCTCTAAATTCATTCCAGAGTCAATATTAAATCATTTTTATTTAAGCTTTATTTTGAATTCACCCTATAATACCATATTAGAACACTGAAAATATTTGATGTCAATATGGAATATTTGATGCTGCTTAAAGATCCGAAAGCAATTTCAAAATCGATGTATTATAGACATATAAGATTTCATTACTTCTTCAACACTTTCAAAACTATCAGTAACCAAAAAGGGATCAGATCAAGAAGGTCGATGGTTTAAATAAAATTTGTTACTGAAAGATAACAAGAAAGGTACGTGACTTGGTTTCTGTAGTACACCGTCCTTGAAAATATTGATTATCTCTTACACCTCTGAGATTGTTAGAAAATTCCCTTACTGTATACATCCCTGTTTAAAATTTACAATTATTATGCAAGTTTGAACACGTAACATACTTTCATTTAAATAGTTTAGATTTCTGACTGAAATGTCTGATATCACGATACAGCAATTATACGAAAAACAAGTATAAAATTCTAACACCAAAAAGAATTATTTTAACCCACAAACAGATTGTAAATAATTTTTTAATATATTTTAACCAGTTAACTACGAAATTTGTTTTTTTAAGTCTATCACCACCCCACTCCCCATTTAAAGCTAAGCAATGACGCATATACACCAAAAACACAATACAGATGGTTGCCTAGTAAATTTTTCAAAAAATCCTAATAAAACGACTTATATTTCTTCTTTTAGATTAAAAAACTACACATTGACGGCTCCAATGATGAAAATACTCAACAATAAAAAAGAAGCCCCAACTTCATATCATCAACAATAGAAAAAACGGAATGAAATATTAACAGCAACAATGAACATGCTTTGAACTTCACGGAATTTAGTAATGAAATATATTGTAGCAAAACGTGCTTAAAATATTCTTAAAAAATTGATTGAAACTAGCAACTCTAACAGCAACAAAATTAGGATCATTGAAAGGATAAGTTTTTGAGCTAACAGATGATAAAATATGAAAGATGTGAAGATAATTTTTGTGCTGTAATACTTTCAGAAGTTATCGCGAAAAAAAAATCAAGATATAATTTGCTACCAAATGTTATGAAAATTATTTAATAAGTTGTAACGTCGTTGTATATGCCGGAAATGTATTGTTATATGCTAGACACTGCAAGTAAAACATCAAAATGCACTAAATATCAAAGTATTAGTACAAGGTATTAATACTACTAAGTATCAAATTTTTAAATTTTGTAATGTATAAATTCATTCTGATCATACATTTAGTTTTTTTTTATTAAAAATATGTACCACCCAAAGCTGCGCACCTTACCTCTAGTGCTACATGCACCCTAGATTAAAAATCCATGTTTTAAGTTATTTGCTTAAAATTTAATAAAAATTTTTTACAGAATAATTTCCAGTATAAATTTATGAGAAATAATTGAGATTAGTCTATAAGCCTTCGAAGAGTTTGACAACAGGTTTCTCTGGCATGAACCCATCAAGTATGTTTAGGACATATTCTTCACTCGTTTCATCTCCCCTCTCACAGAAGCAATTTTACAGATTATAAAAAAATGTTTTAAAGATGTCTCAGAAAGTATCTCCCGTGTTCTTTAAAAGCTTCAATTATCCCATGTCAGCAAAAGGTATAAATCGTCTTAAAAGTCATAATTATCATAGAAATCCTATTTCTGTGTCTATTTTTATGACCTTTTTACCAAATGTGAATCATAGCAAATAGGGTTTATACAAAAGCCTACTTTTTGAAAAACCAGTTTTCGAATTCAATATTTCCATAAAGCCGGATATCGAATTTTTGTCAAAAAAATAGAACAGGGGAAAATAATTTATTTACTTCATATAAAATAAAAAAAAACGAAACCAATATCAAAGTCAAAATATAAAAATTAATTAAGGATTGCATATACATATTACTTACACTAAATAACGAAAATTCAAACAAAAATTTCAAATAATATTTATATTATTTTCACTAATTTTAATATCTCCTAAGAAAAAAGAATTTTTAAAAACATAAAATATCTACTGAACGGTGGCTAAGCCTTGTTCTTATTTTGGTCACAATATTGCCTGAAATTGAAAATACTCGTTCACTAGCTACTGAGCTTGGTTTAATAGTTATCATGACATCAAATAGCAAATCTAAATTTTTTGTTCTTTTATTCGTTGCCTGAAATAATGAAAATTTAGCTTTCAATGTAAGTTTTTGTAGGTTTTTCTTCAGGATTTTCAAGAAAATTACGAACTGATTTTTCCATGGTTTCTTTTAATAATGCATTACGTTATTTTTATCTAATATAACAACTTTATATTTTTGTTTCCAGTTTTCACTTTACAATATAAAGCGAACCTGTCTCGACTCGTGACGGATTGCACATATGTATATGTACTAATATAAAATAAATCGGTTAGGCGCGTCTTTTCTACTTGCGAACGCGCAGCTGCGGAGTGCACAATGTACAGGCAATGGCCAAAGTAGCTCGCAACGTTGAAAAAATATGTTTGCTGCCCCTTGCATAGAATGAATAGCAAATCATAAGTTTAAAATTAATTTTTACACAATAATATGAATTCTTTAAACCAGTTTTTTCAATTTAAAAACCGGTTTTCAAATGTAGCAAATTTACTTTAAAAAACCGGTTTTTTTTTTAAATCGGGTTTAAAAAACCGTCAAACCCTAATAGCAAAAGTACTAGGGAACTGGTACTTCTAAGGTTGAGAAAGTTACCGAAAAATAAAAAAAAATAGATTTAGAGTTTTTAAATCCAAAATGTGTTACCTCCATGAGAAAAAACGGAATGTGAAGTCAAATGTTTACTAACAAAGCTCTGAAGAACTTTCAATCAGTAAATATCGTCGGTATACAGTCAAAAGTGACCAACTCAAACGAAAAAATAAAGCAAGTTAATGCGTTTATATTATTTTACAATGTCACAATATCAGTTACACACAAAAAAAATCATTCATCAATGTACCATTACGTATCAATATAGATATATCGCACAAATTTTCTGCTTTAGGTATGGTACTTTAAAACAACAAGAACACATTAACTTCTTTCTTTTCTTAAGGCTTTTTTCTTTTTTCTTAATCACTTTTAGCAGTATACCTACTGTTGATATCTTTTCTTTAAAAAAAGTATTCTTTGCTTCACTTTTAATGCATTTATTTAAAATTCTTTGAAAAGAATCCGAATTCTTTCTAAATAAAATATAATTTAGATAAAATTCTAATAGATTAATTATATTTATCTAAAAATTGCTTAATTAACTATTTTATATCATTACTTAAAGGCTTGTATTGGAAATTGGAAATTATATTCTAATGTATAAATTGATTTTTTTTAATCAAATGAGTTAGCAAAATTTTCTTTTGAAACAATTTTAAAACTTGCATTCCTTTATGTGTTTAAAAAATAATCACACTTGCAGAGAGATAAAATAGAATTCATAATGACGATTTCAATTCAAAGTATCGTTGTTACTTTTATAACAAAACGATAATCACTGTCAAAAAATTTAATGATCAAAGAAGGTATGAATTCTACGTGTGGATATCTCTTTCGCTTTCGCTGTCTTTAATAACCCTGCATTTTTGCTTTAAAAATACAAAATGTGCCGTAAGCGGGTTTTTTTTTTTAGGAAGCACAAAATACAAATTAACTTCATCTATTATACTCTTTTGGTATTCTTTCTTTTGAAGAAGTTCGCGAAAGGAATTTAAGAAATGAAACTCAACTTCCTGAAATAATTTACAGACGAAAGTTTTCATCCAACAACAACAAAAAAAAAAGCTTCCGGATAACAGCGGATATCTCGCATGTACAAGGATCATTTCTCTCTAACAAATAAAAACTTATTCAATGATAACTGTGTATTTTTTTTTCACACAGCTGAATTTAAATTGCATTTCTTTCTATAAGTATTTTTTTTAAATATCAGTTCAAGACGGTATCATAGATACATGTATCTTGCATTTGCATGCAATTAAAGGTAAATGTTTTTTATAACCAAATCCAATGCTGATACTCAGAAATGAAAGATGGCTGTTTATTGGTTTTTCTTTCAATTTTAAATGATAATGCTTTGTGTGTAATGCATACCTAAATTGAGCTATTTGTTGTAAAAATCTTTTTAACAAATCACTTGAGGAGAATTATTAAAATGAATAACCATAAATCTTTATTAATTTAATTTTTAGAATAGTTTTCTTAACTAAATGGAGCAAAGAGTTAAAAGAAGGTAACTAATCTATCTTATCTAAGAGAATCATTTCTGCTGCGATAGATTAAGAAACTAATGGCACGAATTATCTTTTAATTTTCATGCACTAAACACTTAACTAGTAAAGAAACGCTTTGCAATTCTGTAACTATTTGAAAACATTTTCCATCAAGGTAATAAACAATATAAACCTAATATGAGAGATATCCCAAGGGATGTGTTTATTTAATAGGAAAACGTGACTGAAAAAATTAGAACCTCAGACATCTGCTACGGAAGTGTTAAGACACAGTAATTAAGACCATTGCCTGAATCTACATTAGTGAGAGCCAAGTCTTCGTCTGTTCTGAAATGTAAATTTCACCGAGAAAAGAAAAGCTGCTGGCGTACCTTCCAACAGTTTTCTATATAATTAAATCTTATTAACCAATTAAGTTTGCAGCAAATATTTTTCGAAGAGAGAAGAATTAAGACATAATCAAATATTTTTTGTGCTAATCTCTATGTTCGATGACTCTGCAGTGTCTAGGGGTATATTTTATTAATTCCATCATTTTTATTTGCATATATTCTAATAATGTTGTGAATAAAAATGATTCTGGATGAAATAAGCAAGGTATCTATTCTAATCATGGTCTTATACCTAATTTCGAAACAGTTAGACTTAGGTGTATGCTTCCAGTTGAAAAATGCTTTAAATAAAGGAAAGAATTATAATTTATGCTTCTTGAGACAATAAATGCACCTATAAAAAAATTATGGTCTAAATTTATTAGCAGTTTCTCAATTTTATTAGTGACATTTATTAAATAATCCTCTAACATTTAAAACAAAATAGTTCAATTCTATGACTAAAACTGAATTAAGTAACCATTAATTAGCTTAAAATATGGAAATTCAAATTTATTAACATGTTTACCTGATTAAGAAATTTAAATTTCCTTATTTTAAGTTAATCGGCTGTTGGCTCGAGAAAACGCGTTTCGTTAACTTGGGGATTTTCAATTTAAATTATCTACATTGGCATGCAGTTCTAAAATTCAAAGTTCTTTTATTAATTATTAAATCGTCAGTTTTATTGGCAGAAGAGTTAATTGTTGAATACGTTACTAAATACGACTAATAAGACCGTGAGATTGCAGAGAAATTTAGATTTCGCATTATTTTCAGCAGTATATTTATTTACTCTAACAACATAAGATATTACGTTTTACGTTTTCTTAAAATATATTTTCAATTTAAATTATGCGCTTCTTTGTAGTGACCCAGAAATTGGCTATTTGGCCTCAATTAGGATACCTAAAGATTTCTGTTAAAAGATCTATGAAAAATTGCTTAGTTTCGTTTGTTTTTTCAAACATGTTTATTTCCTTAAATCTAAATTTTTAAGTCAATATCAATAAAATTAGTATAAAAATTCAAATGAATGCAGTTATTTATAAAATTCTGTAACTGAAAGCTTAATTATCTGAACTAATTAACTTCTCTGAGTTCGATTTATATAGCAGATCAACAAATAATTTGCGTAGTTTTACTTTATATATATTGAAAATTCATGCATTGTAGGTATGAATGACTTTAAACCTGTTGCTGTCATTAAACATATATTTAATCTCAAATTATCTAACAAATTTTAATTGATATTTATTCTTAATTTAATAATAAGTAAATAAGATACAAAAATTCAATTAATAATTAGTTAAAATATGTACTTCATCTATATAAACTGCAAAATTGCAATATTATTAATATCCACACTTAAGTAAACAACAACTTTCTTGTAATTTTTTTTATTGTTTTGATAGATCCTGACTGCTTACTAAAACAAGTCTCGATATTTTAATCGCATTTGTAGCATGTTAATGTGCAATAACTTCTCAAAATACTTTTTAAGCATAATTTTTCATTAATATTGATATAGAATAAAGAAGTATATTAAAATGAACAATTAGACAAAAGAATCAAAAAAATATATTTTATTAAAAAAAGAAAATATTTCCTTAATTTATCTCTGATTATTCTTTCTTCATATTTAGCAAAAATGGACGTCATACATCCATTCCATCTGTAATGGCCAGTACTTCGTGAAGGAACTAAATGGACACCTCGAAATGAGGATGAGATGCTTCCGGCATGGAGGTTGGATCTCGCCACCCTGGAGGGAACACTAATAGGTGGGGGATCTAACTCCTCCCATCGATGACGGGACGTACTTCCTTCGGGAAGGGTTGTACCGTGGCCGGTGATGGCCCTTAGGACTCAACCACAGTTCCCGCTAATTGCTGTTGCGGCGGTCCGGTCATTCAGTTTTATGGTTTAAATCCGTGTGCCTTCGGGCGGGTCAGAGAGTTAGATGGTTGACTTATACTAACATCGATAGCAGATTTTTCATGTAAATTAACTAAATGATAGCTCATTATTAATGAGATTACTGATTGATTACAAATTATTGATGTAAATTATCATAATTCTAAAAAAATAAAATTGCAATTTTATTTAAAAATTCTCTTATTCATTTCTTTCTTTACCTGAACAATCTTACAGTCCATTCTATCCCTAGCTGAACAGTGGAACTACACTGTTACATAATGCTATAAGAAAATTAATAATGTGGATGGATATTTCAGAGTTATGAATAAAAATGCACTCATTTATTACAACTGAAAATAACACACAATTTAAATATCTTCTAATAGTCTTCACTTTCTACATCTCGTCTTAAATTCCAGCAGAGAATGCTAATAAATTATGAATTATTAAATCATAGTCATATGAAATGAGCAGATGTTATTTCAAGAATTTCTGTCTTTTCTTGATATTAATGTCCAGATAACCACGGAATTTTTTATTTAAAGCATATGAAAACAAAATATATATGAAATAAATTTAAATTATTCTTATTTTTAAAATAATTTTTTTATAGCTATTTGAATTCAAACTTGGATTGAAAAAATATTTTGGTTAAATCCTTTTCTTAAAATTGTAGAAGCTGTGAATACTTTCTCAAAGTCTGTTTTCTTTTTTTTTTTTTTTTTTCTTTTTTTTTTGTGATGAATGTGTCGATTGAGATCCTCGCCATGGTTGACAAATTAAATTTTAAATGCTGTTAAAAAAATGAAAGATTCTCTCTAATCATAAAGAAACTAATACAGAACTGTTTCAGAAAAAAATCTCTTATTTATTTCTAAAAAAAACATTGCATATACTATGACTTTTTAAAATTATATATAGATTACCAAATTTTAAAATATTTAAAAGATTCAGAAATTTTAATATCAATCCTTACTTTAAAAGTGAAACTGCATCTTTTATATTCATAATAAATCTAAACCGAGGGTAAATTAAATTCGACACTTTACCGAAAAAACATTTTCAAAAGTGCTTTTAAGCACTTTATTGTTACGTTCTTTGAGAAAAAATAAAACAATAGATGAGAGAAAAAATAAAATTGGTCAAAGGGACTTAGTTAACTCCTTCTTTCCTAAAAACATAATAAAAAGTTAAGATAAAATTAAAAGAGCTTTACACTTGATTAATTCAAAAAAATCGAAAACGGAATAGCAACAAAACACGGATGGTCCCTAATGTCTTTAAATGTTTAGTTACTCAGCTTGTTATAAAATCGATACTAGCTGTATTAAACGATGAAATTGATACAATTAGACAGATTTATAAGCTAAAATAAAACAAAATCATTCGAAATGCAATGAAGAAAAAAACTTCCAACAGAAAGCATTCAATTAAATTGATTAATTCACGTAAATCACAATCATAAAAAATCGTGTCAACGTAGGCCATCTACTATTTACCTGCGCATTATTTTACACTTCACCTCTTGTAAAATGTGCAAAAGATTCCAAAATTAAATAGGAGCTGTGGATTTGACATGTAACATGTGATCATGAATTGACTACGCTTCTCGTTCAATTAGAAGAAGAATTCTTAGTTGAAACGGATAAAACATTTTTGCTCGTATTGGTTATTTATTTCATGAAATGCTTCGAATGGTCATATTCCACTTTAGAGCTCCAGCATAATCTTTTTCCAGTGAATTGTCCTCGTTAATAATAAAGAACTTTTCCGTTTGCTTCAGGATTTATCCTGTATATATTTTCACCACTTTTGCTTTAACCCTCTGCCTGTTCCAAGTTACCTGAATATAACTACATTCAGATAACTGTCGTAACCGCTTTGTCTTTCACAATCTCTCATGCTCAAGTCGCATACCTCGGTGACGTAGGATTGCATAATCAGATCTGAAACATCTTTTCATGATTTTTTTAATCATTGATATATTCAGATCCTATTTTCAAAAACTATCCACATTCCCAGATTTAAAAAAGATTTATCGAAATAAATGGTTATCTATTTTTCTGATAAATCCATGCGCACAAACGTCAGTGATATGAGTAGAAACATCCATGGAGATTGTTATAAAGTTACTCATCTCTGTATACCGATTGAGTGGATTTTTTTTCGGGTTCTTAGAAAAAAAGAGGAAGAAAATAGAAGGTATTTTTGGGCATTTGCGAACGCACCAAATAAAGAAAAGCTTTATGAATATAACAATGACCAACTGGTTTACTCGTCGAAATTACAATTTTGCTTTTATGAGCATTAGTATAAATTCATACCAAGTGAAAACACTTTAGAAGTGATTTTTCTAAATTTCAATATGCATATTAATATTTTTTGCTATTTTTTGCATTCATTAATGCTCATACCTTCCAAGTTTTCTAAATCTAAAAATGTTTAAATAAAGCAGTAAATGAAGAAATGAAAATTTCTCATCGCTCTCTAGAAATAATCGTAAAACATAACACTTTTATTTGATAAATTGGCATCCTACGATTTTGTACTTTATTTTTGACCTTCAATGGCAACTTTAATGTGCAGTGACACACATTTATTTTGTCTTTGGTAGAGTTTGATCTCGAATAAGCGATCATCTGAATTCAGGATGACTCAATAAAACCATTAAGATTTGCTCTTTAAGGATGATTCAGCAAGCATGAATTTCTTATAGCTGAGAAGTCAACAAAATATTATTCAGTCGTCATTATCTAAATCCACAGAAACAGTATAAACCATATTAACATATAAATATATTAACCATATATATTAAATATATACTCTACTATCTCCTATATTATTAATACTATATTAAGTGTTAATAATAAATAAAATATAACTCATAATGATGCCTTGGAAAGGCGAACGTCTGATAGCTAAATAAATTATCATAGCATATCCTGCTAGACTTCCCCATCTTTGTGTAATGTGGAATGAATTATTGCAATGAGGATAGCCAGCTCTAAAAAGGATTGCATTATTTGTTTTCTATTCAAAACTACGAAATATTCAATAATTCTGTGTGCAAATCCTATACAGCAAGAAGTTAGATTATAAATAAATTATTTAATCAGTCTTTGATGCACGTTATAGCAAAACTGCTTTAAAATCCTTTAATATTTCTTAAAGTTTGAAGAAGCTTAAAATGTTTCTTTGTATAATTTTAAAGTATCTGTTTTACTTGACAAATATCAAGTAACTAATAATACTTTTAAGCAAAATTTTTCACTTATTCAATTAGAATAAGTAAAATCAATCTTCTGATGGATCCTATTTCATACAATTGTTTATTATCTTAACTACTGTATTACTTTTATTTAATAAAAGAAAATATTTGGTTGTGAAACCATAATCTAGATTTTTTTTTAGATCTAAAAGAAAAAAATTAGTCTTTAAATAAAATCTATTTTCTAGCAAAGGCGAATTTAACATACCAAGATGAATAAATCTGCAACTTTTTTGCTATCCAAAAAAAGATAATAATATACAGCTCTTAAAATACTTTCATGTTTGTTGTCTTCACTTCAAAATTTATTATGTATACCTCTAGGGACAGTTGCATAGTAAAATTTAAATAGTATAATTCTCAGTTTCAAATATTTTGTTTGTATACAAATGCAATATAATAATAATTTTTAACATTTCTTTTGCGAGCAAAATAATATTCTAATTATAAGTTGTTTTTTAATTGAAAAGAAGATTTCTTCGCGGTCAATATTTGGCTTACAAAAACTATTTTTCTTAATACAGATATTTCAGTTTTTTTTCTCTTAATAACTCCAGACTTTTGTTCCGATTCATGAGAAAAGAAATGCCTGTAAAACGATTAAATATTCGAATAAATATTGTTACATTAAAATATTTCGGGACTTCTCTCCAAGACTTACAAAATATTTTCTTATTCCAATTATTCGAAATTGCCAATGTATCCGATGACCATTAAACAACTAATTTCATTATTCCATATCTTAAAAGAAAATAAATATACTTCGACCTAAATAAATTGAATTTCCAGGGATTAAAAATCGCAGCGGTAAATTTTGAATGTTAAAGGATTTATTTGATAATAAGATTCCTTCGAAAAATATTTCCTAGTTTGGGTTAAGATGATTAAGTAAGATTACGACTTTTAAGGTGAAAATGTGCCAATTGTGTGTTTTCTAACACAGTACAAGATTGCAGTTCTCATTTATAATGGTTATTAGTGGTATCACTAGAAACGGCTGTAAGCAGAATCAGTTTATAAGACAATGAAAAATTTTATCAATTCTTATATAGATTAATAAATTATAATTACCCTACAATTGAAAAATTATAAAAATATTAAATTATTCAAGTAGAATAAAAGGAAACAAGGAACCCATTTTGTCAGATTTTGGACATCTTTTTGAAATATAAAGTGAAATGAAAACGGAATATGAACGGAGTCCCACACTTTTCATATAATCTCCCAGACAATCAGATTGGTTTTACATGGTATTGTCTTTGAAGCACTTTCTTAGATATCGTGTTGACGACAATATCCTGGACAGAGTTGTAGCATATGGTGAACTTGGGGCCATTACCACCAACAAAACCAGAAAACAAGGGACAAAACTAACAGTGGAACAATCCCAACTGTCCATTGCCAAAAATGATGCAGAATAAGGGGAAAACCAATCTTGAGCAATAACACTGATCAGCATTGCAAGGCTCTGGGCTGTTTGCGTGCAGTAATCAAGGTTAAGTTTCATGTCTTGTTAATAGTTTTAATCCATGACAATGTGGGATTACATACAGCCCCCCGCGCACTGAACAAGTTGACGAAATTTTATCAGATAATGTTAAAACATATGCCATAAAGCTCTGATCTTACTCATCTTTAGTCTGCTGAAAAAAGCATTGAAATATTGTCATTTTTACTTGGACACTATTCGAAACTGGTTTCACACTCAACCAAACAACTTCTATGAACAATGTATTCACTGTTTGGGGAACCAGAGAGACAAGTGTTTGTGTAATTTGGCGATTTTATTTAAAAATAAACTATTGCATCTTATGTGCATCCTTTTTCATTTTCATTTGATACGCCTTTATACTATAACTATTTTAACAATATAGCTAGATATGATAAAGCATCGTACTTCGCTACCATCGGTCTAAAGTCCAAATATTCGTGTTATTCCTCTGAGTAAACTAACCCAAATTTCAGCAAAGTTGACATTGACATTTTATGTCGAGGGGGCATGCAGTTGAAAGCAGTTTCCTCAAAATAAATTTTATTGATTATAAAGTATAAAGTCAATGTGCTCATTACTGGAGCAATCAAAACAATACGATAAATGTTAAAATCAAAGTTCAAATTAACATTACCAGACCTTGGTCAACAGATTCGAACCATTCATCCTTTCTGTCTAACATTTAAAAGAACTAAAAGAAACTCTTAAAATGGTGAAGCAACAAACCAGCTGCTCAAAGCTAAGTTCTCTTCCTCCTCGACCGAAGAACTTAAACCACTTCTCATATTCCGTCTAAAAAAAAAACTTACACGAGGCGAGTTTAAATAGTAGTCAAATTTGCAGTGCAGTTGCTGCCAACCACAAATCACGAAACTTGCAAAAAGGTCGGGTTCGAATCGGTTTGTTTACTTGAGATCATGGCGCGGAATTGTAAAAACACAAGGACACCATAAAAATTTGGATCCGAAATAAATTTCTGTATGTATCTTTTCCAAATGTCCAACAATACGGTTCTAGTTTATGGGAAATGATTTAGTTACTCAGCTTTTTCCTGTTATAAAAACAGTTTGAGTAACTAATAAATAAAAAGAGAAAAGTAAAAAATTAAAATATTTCAATAATATACCGATTCGACTGAAAATTATTAATTATTATATTATTCCAAAACTAACGGCTATGTTATTTATTCTATTGAGTTTAAAATTTTATCATTAATCATTCTTAGTTTAAAATTTTATCATTAATCATTCTTAGTTTGATATCGGTTAAAGATAATTAAACGATGTCGCCTTTGTGGTGAGAAAGGTATAGTTTAAATGTTATTCGTTAACTTTCCAGTGAAGATGCATGCCATAATCAACTACTTAAACATTTTTATTCTATTTTACTTGTATGAGACTAATGTACTATTCTGTAAAATGAATCATTCTCTTTATTTTTCCAATAGAATGTATTTTTCACTATTGGACAAAGTTACATATCTTCAAAGAAAGTGAGCTCCTGAAATATATAAAAAGAAGCAAATGGATGAAATGTTGGAAAGTTGAAGCCTAACCCTCTGGCGAAACTTGCTTCATCGGTGAAGAATGTGCACCCATTATATAAGCTATCTGCCGCATTCTATTTATTATACCGTCTAGCAAAAGTTCTCCAGAATTGATAATCCGTAAACTCTAATGATTAAATGCATTGCAAGTGGTATAGGCGCATTCTGTTTTATGATGGTATCCTCCATACAAGAAAGAAAGAAGGTGTGAAGAAATTCACTCATTGAACTTGCTCTCGAATTGTCTTCTGCAAGACGAAGGAATTTTTCCTCATTGTCTCGCCGTGATTGTTGTTCGCTCTCGATTCCTGTAGCTTTCTTTAAATAACTAATCTCGCGTAACTTTTTGTGCACATGTGCGAACATCGTATGATAAGGAGAATAGGAAATTGTGGAGAAAATGCTCCTGCAATGAGCTCAAAGCTGCGAGTCCTTTACAGTACACAGGTAAGATTATTTTGCATATTTTCCAAAAGTCAATCCTTACTTGATCATTGGTAAATAGTTATTAACAAATCAGTATTTGAAAATTCAGAGGTGCTCATAATGCAATAAATTTCATTATATGGTCAACAAAAATAAAATATATAAAATTTTAATTATATAAATATTTAGCGAATTAAATTAAAATTCATATAACTTGTACTAAATAAAATTATGATTTATAGAAAAAAATTTCCAAAAAACAATATTTGGAAAATCATAAATAATATTATAACTTTAAAGGAGCAATTCTTGTGTATATATATATATATATATATATAAATTTATTTCGTGTATCCCGGAAACAGTTCTAACGATTTGGATCAAATTTTATATTTATATAAGGTTTTGCCTTTTAAGTGTATATGTACAGGTGTCTTTCCTGAAAAAACGCGAGTTTACGCACACAAAAAAACATTTTTTTTATAACTAAATATTGACATGTGTCTATATATGACCTGCATACGCGTATCAGAGATGTAGTAATGGTTAGGACTTTCCCATGCACTGTTCTCATGTCCGATTCCGCTTTTGCAGTTCCATTAGATTTCGGTTATACTTTTAAACGAGTCATAGGATAGGATTTTATTTACGATTTTACAAAAAAAAACCTGCCAAGCGAAGCTTGGTCTTCTGGATACTTTTCATAATAAATTAATTCAAACCAATCAAAACTGTAGATAATAAACTTCTAAAATCTAAGGGATCTCATTTTGTTTTAGAAATTGAAAGCCTTTTAATTTTTCATTTTATCAAAATTATCTTTAAAATTCGTTTTTCTGGTGTTATCAAATATTAAATTTACTTATTAATTAAAAATACTTCTCATAAAAATCTTAAAGACGTTTTAAAATATATTTAAAAGGTTTTTTTAACTTATTTTATGTGTATTTAAACAGATTTTAAATCTTTTTTTTGAAATAAAAAAAAGGTAATGTAAACTCATAACAAGAGGTAGAGTAAAAACTAGTTTAAATAACTGGGAAAGGAGAGCATTTTTTTTAACTCGGTTGACTAAAGAGAAAACGAGATGATGAAAAAAGTTGTTGATACTTTGTAACACAAAAGGAGTGTTTGTACTAAAGAATGAGATTCAAACTAAAAAATCTGTAACATCTTGTATAAAGCATAGTTTTCCCAGAGACTGCATCAGGTAACTTGAGTTCTGAAACAAATTTCTTGCAAAAAGGCCATTACACTGTTGCATTCAATTTTATGTCATTGGCGTTTTTTAGTTTCAGTAATTAAACTTCTTAAAGGACAGTAAAACTTGGAAGAATCCATAAAACGTCTGCACAAAATGCTACCAAATAACTAAACATCCTATAAAAATACGACTCCGACAATAAAGACATCAATAATCGTTTCAAGCGCACGCTCAGATAAGACCTGCTTCTAGATATAATCCTAGTGAAAAAGCATACTGATGTTATCAATGGGATTACCACGAAATAGCCAAAGCAGATAACTCGGATTTAACGTACAAAATCTTCTAGGTGATTCCCAGCAGCTTAAAATGTCCACAAAAACAGCCAAAGAATTTCCTTTTTTTTTACCTTGTTTCCCATTTAATTCCTCCTGAACGTGTCTGGACATCTGCTATTCCTTTTTCTTGACTAGAATTGTTCCGCATCATGAAGTATTTTGTTGTTTTTATATTTCTCTGTTATTTCCGATGCACAGTTGTTGTTGGTTGGTTTGTGCTGTTTCCCAAAATAGAAACATATGTTCCATTGATACGGGACATGACAATGATTTAGTAGACATCGAGAAGCCAATTAAATGTTTAAGGAAAAGATTATATACTATTTAGGGTACAAAAGAAAGCTCTTTTGATCAAAAAAAATATGTTGTCTCATATATTCTTTGCTATTTTCATAAAATTGTTCATAAAGTGGAAACTAAGATTAGATTTTTAAATGTGTTGTTAATATACAGAACATTTAAGAATATCGTAAACTGTGATCAAAATATTTCTAAAATCATTAAATAATAATTTATAGATTTAATATAATATCCTTTAATTTTTGCCAAACATTCCTTGAAAGTTTTTCGTTCATTAACACTTTGGAAACTCCTAATTATTTTGCTGTTATTACAAACTACAAAAGGTACGAAAAATGCATATACAATTAGAATAACTTTTACATAAGTGATTCATAAGTCTTATTGGGAATTATTGCAAAACGTCTCGTTTATAATGTCTCAAATTATTCATGCTACATTATTTTTCAATTTACAATTACAATTTTTTATACAATTACAATTTTTACAATTACAATTTACAGTACTACTTCTTCTCTAATTAAGTAGTACAATTTACCTTTTAAGTACAATTTCTGGGCAACTGATAAGGAATACTTCTTCATCATAAACGAAATGAGAACTTATTCTCATGTGAACAGATTGTAAGGTTGAAGATGTAGAATTCAGTTCCTTTCTCGCATACAAGATCTTATCCCGCTGGATTTCTTTGCGTGGGCATATCTGAAAATAAAGTTTACCATTGAAGACCAGCTATAATCATCAACGCTTGGAACATATATTTTACTTTCTTAATTTCGGAAGATTAAAAATTGTGCTAAATCAAGGTAGGCAAAATTTCCCAAAATTTTTATTGATTATATTTCACTTTTAATGAATATTTAGATTTGGAACAGAATTCCAAAAATAGAAAAAATATTTTTCATTATTTAAAGCTAAACAATTTCTTAAATCAAAACATTAAAATCTTAACATTGTCAAAACTCGAGAGGCAATATTAGCTGCATATTTTATACAAATGTTTTATTTTTATTTAGTTGTGTTACTCGCCCACCCAAGATGTATTAATGATATTTTTCTCTTAAATAAGAAGTAAATGTATCACTGAATTAGTTTATTTTATTGGAATGTCTTTATTCTTTTTAATAACAGCTGCCAAATTAAAATTTATTAATATAAAATTTCTTTGTGCATGCAACAGACTTCCTAATACTAGGTTTAGTTGGAATTAGATCCAATTTGGATAAATAAATATCTGGATTATTGATAATAAAAAGAGATTGTTTCTTAGAAAATAAAATAAGATTACTAATAACATGCTAAATAAATAACAGCAAAAGAATTTACATTTTCTATTCTTATGTGATGCATTAAAATGTCATTGCTTGAATCAAGTATCAAAATCAACCATTAGTTGTACTTTCAACCTGGAAGATATTATTTACAGATTCTTTCCCTTCAGAGTGATTCGAATAATGAAAGTTAAATTGTAACAAATTCACATATTTCTGGAAATTTACATATCAATTTTAATCGTTGAAGGATGAATGTTACTAATAAACAAATATGCATTCATAAAAAAAATGGGAAATAGCTATTCACACATAAGAACTTTAGAGTTTAATTCAAGGTTGAGAAAACTACGTGCCTTTTATTTATTTAGGGATAACCTATAACCTTAAGATATATATATTTCAGATCTTTATTGATATAAAAATAAGAGATGGTATTCATATACAAATTCATCAGACATTTCAAAAGAAGTGCCTTGTCACCATTCTAAACGAATCCCCCAGGAAAATAAATCAATTTTGATGGAAGTCAAAATAAATTGTAAAGAATAATTTTATCTTGAAGGAAAATCGGCGCTGATCTGACTTAAGTTTTAAAACATAAAGGAATGAACAGATGTCTCAGAAATTTCAGTCGATGTCTTGAGTTTTATCAAAAAAGTTTAGAAAGGAAATAATCCCTCGGAATTTTTTCAGATTATGACGAAACTTAAGTTATAGGATGTATTTAATCTTCTATAACAAAAAGGGCTGAATAACTTCTGTCATCTTCAAAAGAAGAAAATATTAAATAGTTCCTTTAAAAAAAAAATCTGTTTACGACTTCAGTCTTTTGTTTTTCTATAAACAAGGAAACTAAGTTTCCTTTATTTCTTACCATAATAACTTTACTAAGAAATTTAATGGGTATAATTTTACAAAAGTTTTAAATCTGTGCACCTGGGATTAATTATGAATGATGAACTTTAAATTAATAAGGAGATTAAAGGCAGAAATTTTTAATTTAATAGGGGATAAGAGGATTAAAATAATTGATTTTTAGTTAAGTTAAAAAATATTTTCTTGTATTTTAATACTTATTATGGTCCTATTCTAAGTTTTCTATATATGAAGTGTCTAATTATAGAGTAATTTCTATTTAACTAGAATTGAAAAGGAAAGTAAATTGTTCCTTCTGCATTTTTTCAAGTTCTATTAACTGCGAATGACAAACAAAATCCTTCTTAAGTGTTCTAAAATAACTTAATTTCGGCAGATTATCTGATTTCCTATCCCTTATACATGAATTTGAAAATGTAAAGTTTATACCTGGGGCTGTTTCTTTTTTATTGTTGAATTATTAATTTGCAATCTCATAAATTGAACTACTTAGCCTTAAATAGAAGAAATTTAATAATAAGAAGCTCAATGTCTGATAGATGCACGTTAAAAACAAAATAGAATCATAGTTCAAAAAACAGCATCGTTTTGGGCACTTAAATTAATTTCCAAGTTGCAACTCAATAATACTTAGTACTTATTGAAAAATACGATATACTTTTATTCTATAAAAGTATAAGTAAGGTGTCTGCAATTACCATGAGTATAACAATGAAAACGCTGCTCTATGTAGAGTCTAAGCAAAATTTTATATTACAAAGATTTTTTTATTATCTTGTAACTAGAACTGCGTGGTTTTTTCTCCTTTGTAGAGTAGATATGTACTAAATTTGAAATCAAATATGTCTAGTGATTGACAATGTATCTGTCTGTGCTTTCAAGAACATAAAACGCAATAACTCAAATAAATGAAATCTGGCATGCGATTTTGTGACTGCAATTGAATTTTAGTATCAAATTTTGGTTATAATCGGTCGGAAAAAAGGGCGTCCACATTACACGTTCGGATTCTTTCTACTTAAGTATTAATAGTATTTAAGTGATTAATGGCTAGAAATTTTCCCAAATATCGCATTCTAATACACTCTTTCATAATTATTGTTCGTCAATGGCGTACATTTAATAATACACAAGTATATTTATTTGGGAGTAGATTCGGGGAGACCAGTCGTTTCCGCTAGGTTTTGACTGCAGATTCCAGATTTGAATTAATAATTCAATCAATAAAATTTAGCTTGAATCTATAAAGTTAAAGGAATGGGGTCTCAAAACCGACTGAATGCACAATTGTAAACGATTTCTTTGAAATGCAGGTAATTAAAACTTTTATGCCACAAACTCTGATCTTCCATTTTTTTCATTATGTGGGTTTCAAATAAGCTATATTTTAAAAGCGTACCTTTATTTTTATATATTGCGCTCCTAACGTTTTTTTTTTCTTTCATATAAAGAGAGGGAAAAACTTCTGGCAGAAAATTTCTTATGATATAATGCAGTCTAACAAGATTTCTGAAACATTTCATCAGAATGCATTTTTATTTGTAAGCATGTGCATTAATTATTCAGAAACTAAATTTTCTAGGACAGTAATCATTTTAGGAACTGATTCTTCAAATTATGAATAAGTTGATGAGCAAATGAATGAAGTTCTTTCGTATATCTATATATGGATTGCTTATTTGCATGAATTTCACCCTCGTAACTTCTGTCACTAATTGCTTATGAAAATCGAATATCATATTTCTTATAGTCTTTTTTCAGCAATCTTAAAAAAAAACAAATCTTTATTTATGATTGTTGCACTACTAATTTATTAGTTCTGACTTTCTACTTTTTTGAAAATTCAATTCTAACTAAATAAAAAAACCTAAAGGAAGAGAAATCCATGAGAAGATTAACATGAAATAAAAGTTAGGAAAAATTCAAACAGAACACAGTGTATAAAATGCATGAATAAGATGCATTTATTTACGACAGATTCTAATTTAAAATCTGAAACAAGTTTAAATCCTTTTACTTTCACGAAGAGAAGTGAGTTTAGTTTTGGGATCATTTGCAAATAAAAAATCATTAAGAAGAAAATATTTGTTTCGGGAGGAAACTGCATGCCATGTAAGACATTTTTGTTTTTATTTTTTGTAAAGGAGGTCCATCAAGACATAAACAAGTAAAGAAGAGAGACAATTTATTTCGCGTAGTTCTGAATCTAAAATAAACGTTTTCCAAAAATGACGCAGAATATTCCTAGGAAACAAATCTTTATTTGAGGTGAACTTAAGAAACCTTCATTTCAACGGTTAGAAAACATTTATTTACCATGAAAGACAGGAAAAATATTTTTTCAATACGTTTTGTGTTTCCCAAAGGTTTTCTTTCTTCTTTTTTTTTTTCCTTACTTGTGAGAAAGTTTTCACAACCATTCTTTCCGTCTACCTTCTCAAAAGTTTCTCGAAAACATTTTTGAAGAGGTTTTTTATTCCTCTTTCCATGATGGGAAACATCCAGCATAACCGCCTGCAAAGTTTTCTTCGAATAGCAGAGATTACTCTCTTGTATGATGGGAAATGTTATTGCATATATCTACGAGACACTTTTACGGTTCTCAAAAAAAATTCTACGCTTTGCTTTATACCATAACAAAAATGCATTCATCTGTTCATTTGCCTCTATGGTCGTTAGCTCCAGAACATAAATCATCTACCTTTTATCTTATCAAACAATTGCAATTCTACCAACTCGAATTTTAAATCTCTTGTATGAGTAGAAGGCCTCAATATAGCACTAAAAAATAATAGCAATCCACATCTTATTTTCAGTGTTTAAAATATATAAAGTAAAATATATAAACTTTTCCTAAATTTCGTTACAGATGTAACTCTGAGAGGATAAAAATCAAAATACCATACATTTATAATCATATGTTTCTTTATTTTGTGTATTCATGAAGGAATGGAAAATATTTTTGAACAAACATAAGGAATTAGAAAGAAATTTCCGTGGATTGATTAGGATATTAACTTTCTGCTTCGAAACTATTTTAGCAAAGTTTGAGTATTTCTCTTATTTTTCGTTAATAAAATGCCTTGAACTCTTTTTGGTTAAAGTAAGGAGCTTCATAGACTCTGAGTCTTACACTACATTTAATTTGCTTTTCTCTTTACTATTTTATGAATATCATAATTTAAATTTCCCTTCTTATTGATCAATGACTCTTAAAATAAAAAACATAGCTAAGAAATTCAAGTGAAGAATCTGTAAAACCTTACTCAAATTCACTGTTTTAAAATCTTTATATAACTAATTAAATGTGTAGTTGTATGAGTTATATGTGAAATTTCAGATGGATTTACACCCATTTTTAGTAATTTATTTTCCATAATCAAGATCCATGCTTTACTCAGTACGAAATCATATACAAATTCAAAGAGATGTTTCATTCTATATGCTTCGTTATTAATTTTTATGTTATTCCTGTTCATTACAGGTTCCATTTACAATTTCGGTTTTCATTGCTTTTTAATGTGTTTAGGTTTTATAACTATTTCGATCATTCTTCTCCTATTTTATCAAAAGTTTTTTACCTAATAAAACCAGCGATAAAACCAGTGGGAGTGGTCTTCCCGAAACTTTCACGCATATTCTCCAATAAAGGTATCTGTCCCCTTCTTTCGAATAAAATTGCGGATCATGTATAATGCTGCGAATACATGGCATTGGCGAACAATAGTCACGAAATATAGACGTTTCACGTTAATCCAGAATTTGTCCTGTATCTATCGTAAAAATATGTATTTGGACGCTTTCTTGCTGGCCTATTCACACCAAAATTCGCCTCGAAATTACGATTGTAATCACAAGACAATATTCCTAATTTCTCCGATTTAAGTCACTGCATTTAGAAGTTATTGGGTTTACATACATGCACAAGTACAGACTAACGGATGATCAATAGCTTGACGGATTTGGTCCAAAAATTGTTAAGTATATATATTTTAGCTGATAAATCTATGCTCCTAATCTTATCTACTAAGCTCATTGCGCTTTGTAGTTATCGAGTTTATTGGCACTCAAACAGCCATTTTCTTTTTTAAATCTAAAAATAAATCTCATGTTTCGTTTTAAAATCTAAAAATATGGTCGTAATTCCATATACCAAATTTTAGCCGTCTAGTTCAAAACTTCTTTGACTTATCGTATTCACTGACTTACTGACGGACAGACAAACAGACAAAATGCCAAAAATGCGTTTTACAAACTCAAGGAGGTCTGAAACGTGAGGATTCGTCAAAATCTCAAATTTTTGACAATTTTTTCAAAATTTGAATTTTTTGACGACTATAATATTTTCTCAATATTTTGTATACGAGAAAGTAAAAAACTAAAATCGATTTCTGAATTCGAATTAAAATTTATTTTCCTTTTTTATAAATTAAATATTTAATTTACTTTTAGATGCTAAATCTATGTATCAAACTTTATTTACCTCTTTGCGTTGTAAAGTTTCCGTGTTCATTTGTACTCGAATAGTCAAACCAACTCCCGAGACTGAATTTCGTTCAAAATTTCATGAATATAGACAAATTTATCCGTAACTCCTTATCAAATTTCAGCAGTCTAGCTCAAAGCATTTTTGAATGTTCACTGATTGACAGACAAACAAATATGATTTTTAAAAAACGTGTGTTTCGTACACAAGGTGATCCCAAGCGTATAGATTTGTCAGAATCTCGATCTTCTTTCTGCATTCTTGTCGATTGTATCAACTATTTTATAAATGTTTTTTTCATGTAACCTTATTTTATCTTGCATATGGTATTAAGTTATTCTATTAAGTTATATCTATATCTATACTTACAATAAAGCTCACTGTGTGTGTGTGTGTGTGTGTGTGTTGGAGCTCTACAGGCCAGACCATTCAACCTACAACTACCAAATTTGGCACGTCTATACCTTGGAGGCCGGGATTGTGCACCTGGGGATTATTTTTTCGAATTTTTAATTAGAATTTTATTTATTTAAAAATTAAGCGAAATTTTGGCGTGTTTCTGCTATAACTTCCGAAAATATTACCACACAAAAAAGATTTTTACACGAAGTTAAAGATCAAAAATTTATCTTTTAAATGATACCAATGTAAATGATACCAACTTAAAATTAAATTTCTATTTTTAATGAATTTTTAAATAGATATTTTAAATATATTTTTCAACAATTTTTTTCGTACAAAATAAAAATAAAATTTAAGCTGCACGAGCACGTTTCGCATTCATGGGAAAAAATTAGCTTTTTTCAAAGTGTTGCCATCACATTGATTAAAGCTCCAATTAAAAATTAAATCTTTTTGGAAATGAAATCAGCAAAAATATAATTTTCGGCACGTGTCTGTAGGAAATGAAACAAATATGAAATATTATTTTTTCTAAAAAATAAATTCAAGAAAAATTATTTTATGATCTTTTACACTCTCTATATTATTAATCCAATAAATCAGTTTTATTTTAAGGCAAGTTTTGTTTAATATGAACAGGATATCCATTCAAATCAGGGCCACACAGCTAATTTGTAAACCTTTAGTAAGACACAGATCTGCTAAAATGGTATAAATGGAAAATGATTATATTTTATGTAACTTAATTCAATAAATGCTCTAATAAATAACGAATTTTTGATTTTACATAAATTTTCTGCTGTGGAAATCATTCTTGAAACACTAATATTTTAAATAAAGAGAGTTAATTTCCAATCAACTAAATCAATCACTTAAACTGACTGATTTATGAAAATTTGAATATCACTATTCAATAAAAAAAGGATAATTTTAGATTTTCCATCGATCGTTTCAAAGCTATCAGCGCGCAGGTTTCTCAAGATTAATTAACTTAAGATTATGAAAATGTTGAGTTTTTCTAAATTTTTAACATTCAAAACTTCATAAATAAATCTTAGTTGATCGTGGAAAACAGAAACATTCATTCATTTATTTAAAATTTGGTGTGTCCAGAATATTTCTTAGAATATGACACTTTACTGCATAATTTTTGAAATATATTTATAGGCAGGAACAAAATATTATTATTGATTTCATTTCAATCCTTTTGAAAGCAAAACTAAAAACTGAATTTTATGCTGAATCTGAGAAGTTTTTGTTGAATTATTGTTTGAGATATTACATAAATTATGAAAAATATTTTGTTGTTCACATAAGACTTAAATACCAAGCGATTCTGTTAGCAATACTCATATTCAATAATAATAAATAAATAACAATAAAGATGATAAATAAAATAAAACGCTTGGTTTTATTAAAAAATATCTTTATATTAATTGCAATTTCATAACTTCCACTTTAAATTAAAGTTGAAGTTTTACCGGAAATGACAACTAATTAGCAAAATATATATAGTAAATTGAACGAAACGATCTAAACAACAGTATAAGTTTGGTATGACTATCAAAATTTGAAGATTAAAAATGTTTTGTTTGAGAATCTATTGAGACCAGTTACTTAAAATATTTAATTGAAAATTATAGCGAGCGGTAATACTGGCGAACCGGCTGGTCGCTAAAGGCGATAGTTGTTCAATAAGCAAAACTGGTATTAAATTATATCGCATATACCAATTTAAATTCGTAAATTTACCTGTTTCAACTCCATTGAAACATTCGGATAAAGTGAATATTAATATTTTTTATTATCAATTAATAAAATTTTTTGAAGTTTCCATGAACAATATAATTTTCTCTGAATACATAGCAACAGAAGAATTTAAATATTTAACCCTTGGCACCATAATGAAAATAACGGTGCCAAGGATGATGGTTAATTATTTACAATTGCTTGAACTGAATCTTAATAAAATTTGAACTTTAAATGGTAAATGATATGTTCAATTTTAAACCAAAAGCTGCAAAAACTTGAGAATCGCACCATTTCCAACAATGAAAATACTGAACAGCAAAAGAAATTGACATTTGAAAAAAGAAAAAAAACAAAATACATTCAAGGGTCTCTTTTCGCTCTAGAAACAGGAGGGGAAAAAATGAAAATAAAAATGTTGCTACCACAAGTCACACGGAAGAAAATTGAAATCTCACAGCCGCTCAGATTGTACCTCAGGCATTTCTACATCCCGAAAACCTCTAATACCTCGGCTTTCAGACAGAAGTCATTCATCATAAGTTTTCGAAGGGAACTTCAGGAACAAAAGCCACATATTTAAATGAAAGAATAGCAGGAAAGATACAAGGTTCTTTTTATTGCTTAAATCATGAAACCTCTTACAGAATTGCACAAATGCATACTTTGAAATAAATATAAGCTAATAAAAAATACAATTCTACATTATTTGAAAATCTGTTTATTATTAAATAAGTGATATCTTAAACAGTTTTTAAAACTTTTCTTTCAAATTATCACAGTTTGCGATGAAATAAAAAAAAGTGCAATTATATTAGTCATCCTAATTTTCTTACCTGCAGAGGATTTGAATATCGAATTTTCTGAAAAGCAATCAAAAACCTATGTAGAATAATGCTTCACCTTTACAAAACCGGTTTTAAAAAGTTATGTGGATAAATTTGCCGAAAGTGAAAATTGTTTTTTTAACTGCAAACTAGCGGGAGTGGTCTCCAGAAAACTTTCTCGTATATTCTTTAATAAAGATGTTATCCGTTCCTCCCGTATGAAATTGTGAACCATGTGTATTATTCTCTTCAATCCTTGGTATATTTTTTCACATGAATTACAATGTCTAATTATCATTCCAGAACGTATATCAACAACGTAATCTTGCTTAAAAGAACTGCAGACATAATTATAAATGCTGCGAATATGCATCTCGGATGGAAGTTCCACTGGGTCACCATTCATTACCACACAATCTGAACCATAATTAAATGGATTCCTCCTGACATAGAGATCCTCCCCAAACTGACTCTTCTCGCCAACATGAGGATATTTGACTCTCTGAGAATTTATCCTGCATCAGATCTTTGTAAATGACACATGTTTGAGGAAACCGGGTTTTGACCTCTGACCCTCGGCCATTGCTTGATGACCAAATCTCAGCCATCTGCTACGGACTTCAGGAAATTATTAGTGATTAGACTTCTGGACTTCAATTTTTATTGTCATTTAGAAAGAAAAAAAATCTTCGTGTTGTTTTAAAATTTAACATATGAGGGATTCAAATTCATGTAACATAGATGTGGACCAGCCTCTCTTCAAAAAACACACATTAAAAGCATCTCAAGTACTTTTGGAAACTAACACAACTTTCAATTATGTAGTATACTAAGCCTATGCAACTTAACAAAATCTCTTTCTTCAGATACTTGAATTCGGTTTCTATCCGGATGTTGAGTAAATGAAATTTGGCAACTGAAAATAGATGACAAATACAAAATTTAGTTCGACAGCAATAAATGATACAAACTATATTTATAATAAGATATTTTCTATCATTATAATGATATAAAGTATGTTATAATTTATGAACCCTTGCTATAAATCGGCTCATAAACCGATCTTTATTTCGTCAGAAACAAGGTTTTAATTTTCATCAAACACATGGGACGAGATTTTCAATTTAATACCATGAAACACTTCATTATCGACCATCTTCATAAGACACTATATTGAGTAAAAGCTAACTTCATCTAGTACAAATGATATGGGTTTCTTATTCTCTTGATTTTGTTACCACCGATTTCTGTCTAAAAATAACTAACATTAACTTTAAAATGGCCATTAATTTTTAGTAATTGTATTTTAACAAATTGTTGAGAATGGTTGAAGAATAGAATTTAGGAAAATAGCTTATTAGAACAAATTAATATGATATATTAATTAGATTAAATAATGTTTAATAAATAAAGCATGACATATCGTTATGGTTTGAGATAAAAAGTTGAAATATCTAGACATTTGTTTCAACAAAAATTTGCCAGGAGATTATGGTAGCTTTCTTTTCAGCGTAAAATATTAATAGGTTACTATCTCTAAAAGATAAGTCATTTATTAAATTGAGAAGATCATATTATGCGGTCAAAGTATTTATTAATAATTTTTGGAGTTCTAACTTATGAAGAGACAGAAGTTCTAAGAAGAGACGGTGAAATAGTGAACGGACATTAACAAATTAACTATTTGATAAGTATATTTCATTCTGCCTTAGATAAGTGTAAAGTAACCCCCAACTTTTATTAGGTACCAAAAAAAGTATTTTTATTAAATTCATTTACGGAATTGTATTATTTCTAATTACGTTTCATTTATTAATTTAATTTAATCGCTGAAGTTTTATATATCTGTTTACCGTGGCTTCGTTGATTATTTAAAATATCATGCTTCTCTTCAAAATGATTTTTATTTTAATTGGCGATGGCAAAACACTCCCTAAAAATTCTGAATTTCCATACAAACTTTATTTAAGCTGTACTTTCAAAATTTATTTCATTTTAAGAAAGAATGTCAGAGTTAGAACTTTTTATTTTTTCTACATGAAAAACGGAACTTTCGAAGTTTCCAGTATCAGGACAAAAGAAAGATATCAAAACCAAATATATGAAAAATCAAGCAAATTAATAATATTACGGCCCTTTATCAATTAAGTAGCCAAATAAAAAAATTATAAGAATATCACTTGAAATAAAATAAATATTTGACTGATGAAAAAGGAAACTCAATTTTTATTCGAATTCTGAAATCGAATTTTTTCTTTCTCATGTTCGAAATATAGAGGAAGTATTGTAATCATTAAAAAAAAAATCTTGAGAATTTGATGAATCTCCAGTTTTTCAGAGCTCCCGAAAACATCATTTTTTTTTTTGCATTATGTCTGTTTATCTGACAGTGAACACCATAACTCAAAAATGCTTTAAACTAGATGGCTAAAACTTGGTAAAAGGAATTACGATCACATTTTTACATTTCAAAACGAAAAAGTTTGAAACCCTGAAAAAAAATTAATTTTAAAACGAAATCCTATCAAAGGAAGTCTGTCTGATTGTTTGGGTGCAAGTAAATTCGATAACTACAAACGCAATGAGCTAGGTCTATTAAATTAGGTACATAGATGTAGCGCCTAAAATATAGATACTTATAAACTTCAACGCAATAACTTCTACAAGTACTTAAATCAGTAAAATTAAATATGTTATCTTGTGATTAATTGCAATTGTAGTGGTATGTTATCTTATGATTAATTACAACTGTAGTGGTATGTCGTCTTGTGATTACAATTTTAGTGGTATGTCGTCTTGTGATTACAATTGTAGTTTGTGTCGAATTTTGGTGTCAATCGACCAACAAAATAGTATCCTAAACACATTCTCACGACAGATTCATTAAAAATGGTAGATTCACACCGCATATCTATATTTCGTAACTATCCTTCCCCAATGTCATGCAAGGAATTCGCGACTTTACCCAAGGTCCTCAATTTTATGCAAAGGAAGGAGAATAGGACCTTGATTGGAGAGTTTGTGAGATAGTTTCGGGAAGATCCCCCCGTTTATTGGTGCCTGTTTTCCAATTTTAATAAATCAAATTTCCTTTTGTATATAGAGCTCTAGCTCTTATTTTTAATGGAAATATTATTAAATGACACTTTAAAAATAGTAAAATTGGCATTCCTTTACATGTATTATCTTTACAAATGTATCCGATGATTTACTCAATTGATCATTGCCAACAAACTAAGATTCTAAAATTTTAATTCCGGCATTCTTTACCCCACATTTTCGCTCTTTGTTTTTTGTTTTTTTATAATAGAACTTCACTTGTCACACGTGAAATATTTTAATTTCGGAATGCATTGTGCAACTAAGAGTAATCAGAGCGGCATGCTATCATGGAGCAAAGTTACTAACGTCATGTAAATTAACTTTATTACGCATTCCCAAATTAATGAACAAATTTAGATCGTAGTTAAAATAATAACAAAGTTAGTTACTCTCTTCTAAAATAAGTAAAAGGATATTTTGTTAAAACTTTCTTGCAACATTGCAGACATTATCTGAAGCATATGATATAGTGGTTTCGAGGAAGTTTTAGTACCCTTACTTCCCGTGACTGTCTAAGCCGCTACAAATGGCATATGAATCGGAAATAATTCGAGCAAAAGGGTGCAATTTCTCTGAATCTTATCAGCATTTGCACAGGATGTACGATAATAGCGCAATATATGCCAATTGTCACACTATATCAAATTATCACTTCAGTCACTTTGTTCGAGAATGGACTTATGAATATGGACAACAATTATCATGAGAAAAGGTTATAAATGTCAACTAATAATGACAACTCGGAAGGCGTGGTTAAGCTGATTCTTCAAAATAAGTGATTCACAATTGAGGAAGTGGATTTTTCACCTAAAATTGAGCATACGCTCATTGTGCTGCATTTTGAAGTCTGTGTTTTGTAGGCGCCGAGTCTGTTGACAAAAAAACACGAAATTAAGCTTTTTGCAAGTACTTTCGTGCTTTTGTATCGTTATCAGTGGAAGGAAACTACTTTTGAAAGTATCTGCAAGATTTGTAATCATTCATCAATTTTGTGTCCATCTTCTAAACATTTATATCGAATATGATCTTGAATAAAATTACCTTCTATCAATTTTCCAGATTTCTAAGAATAAATGTTTTAATTTTATAAATATTTAATATTCTTTTA
>JAPMOR010065110.1:103991-134963 GCA_026543865.1 Argiope aurantia
CATTTTAAGAATATTTTTTTTAATTTTTATCTTTTCAAATATTTTTAATTTTTTATTTTAATGTTTTATCAAAAATACAGATGTGAAACAAAACCGTAAAAGCATGTGAATGTAATAGAAATAATCTAAGTAAATTGGAATTTTAATTCATATAATATATTTTTATTTTAATATATGTCAATAATACTTGCTTATAATACTTTTCGTGTCTTAATTTTTTAATATTGTTTTATTTTCATTAAAAATATTATTTTCTACTTTTTGTTACGTTAATAAATGAATGATAAAAGGTGTTTTTACATTTATTATTTTCTATTTTTTTATCCCTAATATATATCATAATTAAAAACATTATTATAAATATCTATAGTTGTAAATTTTATGGAATTTAAAATTTTTTATTTCTCAAACTGATTTACAGATTCCGCTGCCTCAATGAAATTGATATTTAATTAAATTATTATACTAATTATCATATGTAAATTGAACTAATAACTGTAAATATTTGTCATTTGTATTGTTTAAAATTTCATTATTACCATAAATCAAGAAGTGAAAGAAATATCGATTATAAAGTTCCATCCTTCTACCAAACATTTAAAATTAAGTAAAACCATTTAAAACTAGGAAAATCCATGAAAAGGAGTTAAAAAGCTTTTATAAATTCTAGAAACTGGTTTTAATTACAGCTTTTTTAAATCCTATGTTTAAAACATTTTTTTTTTTATTTTACGAATTTTCACCGTTTTATACACATTGACATCGTACTAGAACCGTTAATCAGAGCTGTATGATTTGTATCATTTGATTAATTACTTTGGCTATCAGCTGTGCCTGGACATAAATCATAAAACGAGTGTTGTAGCAAGTCAAAACTACTTTGCTAATACAACACGTCATCTATACAGGGAACGAAACAATAAATGGAATGTTTACAAGTAGATGATTTTAAGCATATATTCATATATGTATAATTTCCTTCACGTTATGTTCTTAGGTTCCATAGTAACGTAGAATATTATAATCTTGTCTGATAACAACAAAAAAAGTCAATTGCGGGATATAATTTTTTTCATTTTCGTCTGTTTAAAGTTAGATTGGAAGTTAGATCACTTAAATTAGCGAGTTTAATTAATACCTATTAGATAATTTCTAAAAATTTATTTTTCTTCTTTCATCAATATTTATATAAGCTGATTAAAATAAGTTAACTTTTGTTTTCTGCTTTTTTTCAGGTCAACCAGCTAACAATTTAATTATCAGCTTCATTTAAATATAAAATGCTTAAAAGTGTATGTGATAGAAAGTACGTATTTCTCTTGCATCTGTCTTTTAAAAAAATTTTACATTTCAGCAAAATATTATTCATTTTTCAGATTAACTCTTGGCCCATCATTTCTGTAGAAAAGAATGTTAAATGTGCTTTCTGGATAAAATCTATTGTACTTCCGCTATCCAAACAAGGAATCATATAGAAATTATTATCACATAGAATTATTAGTTCTGATAAAATTTTTCCTATATTCTCTGACAGAAATACTACTTACTTAAACGAAAATTTGAGCTTAAAATACAGTATATTAAATGTTTCTCAAACGAACTACATTGTTCCTACATACGATTATCATTGAAATCAGCATTATAATTGTAATACTTGTTTAGTTATTCCAAATATAGTTGTCTGGACGGAAACTAAGCCCATAATAAGAAATTTAGAGAATGCTGAGTAGCATATTAATTCTATTGTTTTAAGGAAGGAGTTCGAGTGAGAATCTTCAGTGCTATTTTAGTTCAGTTAAACATTACAAATTGAAAACTTTTCAGACATTTATACTTTGATCTCATTTACAAATTCCTCCAAAGTTTCGAAACCATAAAATTATTAATTAAGAAGTTTGTTTGTATTGAGTTTTTAACAATTTGCGACTAGAATAAAGGATAATAATGACCAGACGTCTGCTTTGGAAAATGGCTGAAATATGTCAACCTCTATCTTCAACAGAAAAAGTAATTTCAAAGCATTTTAATAATTGGGAATTTAATAATTCCTTTTAATTGAAAATAAATTGCATTTGTCTGAGTCTCATCAGTTTTCTTTCGCAAATCATTGCGCATTCTTCTGAAAGAAAATTGCACTCGCATCATCAGAGAACACGAGGTTAGATATCCTTTGACATGCGCTGGTGTATTTATTATGTTATTGCACATCCCGTAAATTAACTTTATTAATAAATAATCTCGTCATTCTTATGTCAGAAAATTTGAATCGAACACATTTTATGCATCGTGGTCCAACGTTTATAATTTCTTATAATTACCAAAAAACGGAAAACCTACGTTTCTTTCATTAATCAAGAGAGCCTGAATTTTGTACCTGTGGTCACAGAATTACATTATGCCTTTTTTATTATTTACGTATTCTAAGAAGACACGAGGATACTAAATTTGTAATTCCTCTTAAGTATGCATTGTAGATATATAGTAAAATAAATATTCCTCTCAGAGTTCTGATTGTTATAGCAAAAGTATTTGAAGTTTTCTCCATTCCAGTAGCCTAAAGCTTGGAATACTTGTACACGCATCATTTAATTTTAGAAAAAGACGAAAGAAAATATGACAGTATTAATATTTGCAGCTAAAGTTAAAATAATTTGGAGTATTTTTTAGTAGTAATGTTTATCTGTCCACTCCTTGTCGTTGCTTTGTTTGTTTGTTTACTTGCTTGTTCGCTTGCTTACTTCTTTGTTTTCACGCTTGATGGCTTGTTGGTTTGTTTCTTTCTTTGCTTGCTGACGTGTTTTTTTTGCTCGCTTGTTTGCTGTTGTTGCTTCTAATGACACTTGTCATAGACAATCCCACTGACTTTAGAAGTCAGTGATTCTTTAAGGCCAAGGGTGCGTCTCTTGTTGTTTTACAGTCGTATATTGCCAAGAGTACGACTTAGCTATATACACGTCACATATCTTTTTTATGGGGCGGACTTCATTCATGCATTTCATTCACTCATCCACATATCATAATGTAGACCTGAATCGGAGAACGATCACCCCTGATCCAGTACCCTCAGTGGTATTACTCTCGACATGGAGGACTTTGTGACCACGACAGTTTTATACGTTTACCAGCCACCCACACACAAGGAGTCTTCGGGCCAGCGGGATTCGAACTCGCAACCCAAGGGACGCGAATACAATACCCGGCCTTTGTTTGCTTGCTTGTTTGTTTGCTTGCTCTAAGAAACTGAATAATGATCCTGATGTTATTCGGCTGATTGTATATGTAATCCATCTAGATGTTCTGTACTCGGCAGTCGGAGTTTTGCTCGCTTTACTTGCGTCGTATCATGTAGTGGAGGAAAGTTGAAGAATGATTACTATGTCTTCCCTGTTATTGATATCTGGAATAAAAAAAATTTTTTTTTATTATTACTCTTTATGTCCATTCCTACAAATCGCAATTATTCTCTTTTAAGAAATTCTTTTAAGTTATAAATAATTAATAATTTACCCTATTTCATAAGTATTTTTTGATAATTAAACTATTTACAATATATTTGACAGATAAATATAATTTTTTCAATGTTAAAGCATTGAAATGAATTATAAAAACACCCAAAACATTCGTAAATAAGAAAAAATATCGACTTACTATCGCAAATCTTATAGATAATGCCAGCTAAACGTCCTGAAGACGAAACGGAAGTATTGGCTTAAGTATTCTCAAACTGTATTTTTGCAAGAAAAGTGAGTCTTAATATTTTGAAACAAGCCAGTTTTTCAATATTTCGGATGGGCTAGGTAAACGCTTTGAGGGTTTATATAAAGAATTATTATAGACGATTGTGATACTTACATATTTTATCAATAAATCTTACTATTAATACCTTCGGCTACAGGTATAGGCTTTTTACAGTACACCAGCCCAAAAAATTTCGCCCAATTGATTTCGGGAAAACTTGCACAAAAGTTGTATTTTATTTGTTGTAAATTCTACTTTTATAAATAGTATTTTATAATTTAAATTATTTGTATCTTACGTTAAGTAATTGCTTTAGATTTTACAGAATATTCTCTTCTTCCTCTCTTTTCTTAAAAGAAAGTGAATGTTCCAAGTTTTAATCAAAAAGGAAAAATCTTTTTTTTAAAAATCTTTAGAAGTATCTTTGAATTTTATATGCATTTTGAAGCGCAAATGTAAAAACATTTATCGGTCCATTTAAATATCTAGCTTCTATTCGAAAGTAAATATAAAGCAATATTTAATGAATATATACTGATAATTTTCAATTGAAAAAGCAATAAAATGAATTAACAACAAATATTTAAAAAATGTTTTCATAAAAAAATAAGAAATTTTTCATAAGTAAAGAAAACAAATATAATATTTTTTCATTCTAGAATAATTTTAACCATGTAATAAAAATATTTTATTTTCGGTGCTTTAAACTTATATTGAAAAGTAATAAATTTTTCTAAATATTTTGATTAAGTGATAAAATCTTATTATATTCATTAACAGTAACTTTAACAGACAAATTTCCATAAACGTACCTATTTATTTACAATGTACCAAACAGATGGCAAATTACAGGAAAGAGGAAAATGAATATTTTTATGCAGAAATACTATACATCTTCAACAAAATTAAATTTTTAATATCTTTTTAAAATATTTTATTCGTAATTTTATAGAAAGGCAAATGTTAAAACGAGGAAGATATAAAAAATCACAATTTTTGAGAGCCTGAAAACTTTTAAAGCAAAAGAAAATCTGTGTTAGACTTAAACTTATATTAAAGATGTCTGTATCGTCCAACTTAAATTCTTAACTACCTATATTTTGGAAGAATGTTGTTTAAATTTTAACAGCTGCAGAATTCTAATAAAATGTCCAAATTCAAAGCTATATTAAAAAATTACAACTGCACATTTCTTTAATCATTCCAAAATTACTGTCAAAGTAATTTGTAACAGAATGTTCTGAGTGCTCTAAGATGATTGAATCAAAGAGTTCATTGCTTCTTTCATAGTTTTTGTGAGTATTTAACATGGGTGGCAAGACACAGCATGGCATAGAATTTTCGATCATGAGAACCGGCTCCATTGTCGCCTTCGTCATCTCACCACAATTCAGAATTAAGATATTCTTCCTGAAATTGTTTTCGTATTACAAAAAAAATGTATTGCTAATATATCAATTCGAAATCGAGTCTAATTTAATTACTTTTGTTTTATTTATTTAAAAAGTTTTACATTATTTCTCAAGAAATTTTATTCACTGCCTACGACGTTTTCTTGTAGGATACTGTATTACAACAGCAGTTTGAAAAATAGTTATCCGAGTTAGAAAATAATCACTAAATAGATTTTTTCAGGAGTCATTCGTGTATGTATAGACATAATTTTAAAATAAAATTAAACTTTTAAAAAAGTTACAATTCGATAAAAATTTGATAGAATCATAAATCTCCGATGTGTTATTATGGTCTTTTTCAGTTTAATCAAACAAACATATTCTCCAGAACTTTTGAGTATTGTATTGGTGAAAAGATTACTGAACAATGTTCAGAGAGAACTGTTGAAAATGTTGAAAAATTATGAAACCCTTCTCTGTAAATATTTTCTATTTTAGATTTTAGAGTCTGTAAGTTTTCCATTCTCTTTCCTTCATTAATCCTCTTCTTCCATTAGCTTCCCATCCCCCACCCCTTCTTCGTTACCGAATTCACATTATAAAACAAAGAAAGTAGTCAAATATCTTGGTCAATGGTTAATAAGCACTGTGTGCCTGTATAAATTATTAATAAAATATTTCACTACTTCTTGGAAAAGACAATTTTTATTTTATTATTTTTTCATCATTTACTTTCAGATTTCATACCAACTAAATAGTAATATTAATTAAATATAAATAAATAAAATACAATCAAGTTAAGAAAAAATTCAAGCTCAACAGACTTTTTATGGAATAATGTTTCATAAGCATTCCCCTTTTTAAATCTTCGAATTTATACAAAATAACGCCTAATTTAACATACCTCTGCCTACCGAATGTTCTTGCGCTTTTTTAATATATACTGAAAATACGTCCATCTTCAAAAAATGATATTTCTTTTATGTATTCTTCCATTTTGTAAAAGGTGTTTCAGAGAGCTACAAAATCTCTGAGGAGAAAGGATCGTGACCTCTTCTATATATTACCGAATCCCGCATGAAAATTTTATGGCATGATAAAATAAGTTGACGTAGGAAAAATTTTTAAAAAAATTCTTGGAAAGAATATAGTTATATGAAAACTTTCTCAAAAACCAAAAAAATCTTGATGACTACTGAGATTTAAAGAACGAATACGGTAAAATAATGTTGGATTGAAGTATAGTTCCTCTTATTTTTCAGCACGGATAGGGAGGGGGAGGGGGGCATAAAAACGTTTTGAGTCTAAATTCATTTATTCAATTTGAAAATAACAAACATTTATCTGATAATTGCAGTTATTTTGGTGAACGCAAATCATTTGTAACCATTATGATGTTTTACTAAACAATATTTACAATAGCAAAATAAATTTACACTAAGCAGCAACTTACATACGTTACTTGATTGTAATTTTATACAGTAAAATTATTTATTTTGTAAATAATGTTTATTTATTGTAAAATTACCATGCACTATCATTTGAAATTGATTGCATCACCTCTAGTGGTGAATATTGAAAATAGCAATTACTGTCATTGATGCTTACTTCGAGCATATTTTACTAAAAGGGGTGGCATCTAAAAATTCAAGAAAATTATTCATGCTTGTGTTTTTTGAAATATTCTACTGTGTACAAATCCCTTCTTAAAATGTTAGGTTATACTTATGTTAGTTTAATAAATTAACTTGCATCTGTCTAAAAAAGTCACTCTTCTTCACTTGTTTCAAGATGTAGTTACATTAAAGATTCGATTTTATGGAAAATGCATTAGACGCATTTTAATTATCAATATTCCGAACTTGAATGCTATAATATTCAACTTCATTATTATGCAGAATTTTATGAATGATATTACATTCTTATTTATAAACCACATTATCATGTATTCAATGCTATAAAACCGTAATTTTTGAAATTATTACGCATTTTAATGGTTAATTAATTCAATAAGAAGCTTCCTTTTTTTGTGTTATTTCTTTCTTCTGTCTACAAACATGCTTAAGTTATCAGTGCATGGAGAACGTCAGTTTATGCAATATATTTGATTTTCTATACTTTAGTAATAGGAGTATTTTTTTTTTATTTCTCAAAAGAAATCTTCCAATAAAATTTACAAGTTTCAGGATTCTCACTAGCGGTTCTGCAATCAATCTCAAATGATGCTACTTCCCCATTTATCTGTATGTAGATATTCCTTCCACATATCTCTTTTTTTAGAACGTAATTTAAAAGTAAAAACAGAAACCTGTAGCCTATATCTACATAATGACGTAGCCAAGATTAGCGGAGCTCAGGACATTAAGTTCTGATTCATAATTTAAGCCTGTGTTCCTATCAACTGAAGAGGTTTTGAAAGAGAATGTAGTAAATAACTTTCACAAACATTATATTTCAACCACTGTTTGTGTCGCATTGAAATTCTCGGAAAATAATTTCGTGTTTATTCTTGTGGAGTAGTTTACAGATGTAAATAAAATAAGAGTAAAAACTTAAAATTATTTCATAGTTTATAAAACTCATTTTGTTTATGTATGGACTATTGATATTTCCATTGTCTTCAGTTACAAAAAAGGTAATCGTATTTATCTCAGTTTTTTTAGAAAAATTTATATCTGCCTTCAAGTGAAATGAAGAACTGGTCGTTTTTATAGATGAAAAGGAATAATCATTATTTCTATATTCTTTATTCTGATTTATATAGAAAAATACAGCTGATATTTGTTGTTGTTGTTTCCAATGGCACTTGCCATGGGCAAGCCCGCTGATTTGAAATCGACGATTTTAAGCCGAAAGGGAACGTCTCTTATTTTAGTAGCGCCAACTAGGGCCAAGAGTACGATTTTGCTACTCACGCATCACATTCGCTTGCACAGCCCCTTTTTAAAGGGGGGGCACATTCACACATAGAACAAATGAAGGACAACCATGCCCGAACCGGGACTCGAACCCGGGACGCCCAGATCACGGGGAAGACGCGCTACCCCTATGCCAGGACGCCGGCACAGCTGATATTTAAAAAACATTATCGATCTATAAAGTATTAAAATAAACAAAATAAATGCCACATTTAACATTAAAAATAAACTTCGGAAAACTCCGAAACCCAAGAATTGATCAAGTTTAAATTAAAAGAAATGATCAAATTTATTTTAAATTAAACCTTGATGTATAAACTTAGGAATGCGTAGCAAAGGTTTTAATTATTCAAGATCTACCTATTCTTTCCTCTATAACTGAATTTTCGAAAAGGAAAGGATCATCCAAACAACCGAATTTGAACATTTGCCACTAAAGTGGATAATTAACTATAGAAAATTAGTTTCTGCCAGACATCTTAGCGGCCTCTGCATGCTATTTATCTTCCTCTATTAAATCAAGAACTTTCGCCTTTCCAGTAAAAGGAAGTACTTAACGACCTCTCTTTCGCACATCAGGTTTGTCGGCATCACTACTGTTTCCCTCGTTCCTACTTCTATTAAGAAAAGTGAAAACTAGAAGAGAACGAAGGGCAAGGAAGCAGAGTGTCAGTTTTATAATCTACGGGACTTTAATTAAAACAGTATTAGATTCTCTAATAAAAGCATTAATAAATAAATTGAATTTATATAGATCGGTGATTTTTAATTGAAATAACCGGAATGGGGCTATGGAGACATGAAAAACCTCATCTATTTTTACTAATCATAAAAACTAAAATGAGAAGCTAGATATTCTGTAAATAGAAAAACTAAATTACGCCCTCGACTGCAAGTTGAGGCATGTGATAGATTATTTTTAATAAAATCTAAGGTATCGAATTTTTGTTATATTTAATCATTTTTATTGAAAAATAGAACCTATTATATAATTTGATGTAATATTTATTATTTGTATTAATATTTTTAATTTATTCATACCAGGTGTTTTGAATCATTTTTATTGCAAAATGTGATTCACCATACAATTTCAATTTTAAGATTCATTTATCTATTAATCGTAAAATGACCATATTTTCCTGCTTCTAAATTTACCATTATGGTACATGCTTTTAAGTTGAACGACATGCGCCAGCCAGCCCATCCTAAAGAGTGTAAAGTTTTATATTGAATGGCAGGGAAGCGAACTTTTTCATCTTCACCTTGCCCCAAAAACCCATCATTGCTTTATTTAAACTTTAAGAAATAAATTGCAAAAATCACTCAAGACATAAATAGTAATCAAAATACACTGACTAAAATAAAAAAAATTGCTCACCCAGCTACTTGTGTAGAATTTGACACGAAGGAATAATTTTTGTAAATATATAGGTACTCATTTAAACAGCTATGAAGAATGCTTTCAGATCCTGTTTTTTATCAACTTTCTATGTTTTTTTTTAATTTTTATTTCAATAGGTGTAATCAAGACGAAAAGCATTTGGGTATTAATTATCTCAGGATGAACTTGCAATTTCAGATTGATGCGGAAAGTCGCCTCTTACAGGCAACAACTGCTAATGTATGCAATTCTTTACATAATGAAATTGATAAATTATTTTTATAAAATCAGTTGTTCTATATTTTACGAGTAACAGTTTGTTACAGTTTAGTTTAGTTATATTAACGTCCCATTGTAAAGCAACACTAGGGCTATTTTGGGACGGACCTCGTAATTTTGAACCGCGGTCAGATGACGAGGACGACACCTGAGCTGACACCCCTCTCCACGCCACACCACACCAGCGGGAGGACATTTGGCATGACGGATTTAACGTGCAACAGACCCCCTTACACGACGGTTCTTCGGTGGAATCGGGTCTCGAACTTGAAACCCTACGGATCACAAGCCGAGACCTTACCACCAGGCCACCGCGGCCCTCAGTTTGTTGCAAAAATTGTTCTTTTAGAGTTTTATCCTTCCCGTAGTCTTTTCCAGCAATCAAATCCAGCCTTTTAAACATCCGAATTCTCTGACTTTCAACATTTTCAGTCTGAGTTAATTGTTTGAGAAGAATTTTCAAATCATTCTTTTTGAATGCCAACTTATTTGTTCTCTCCAGTTGGTGAACTCGTGGACCTTTTAGGGGTGGGAATTAACAAAGCTTTGGTTTCAATAATCGTTCTCTAAAGGACTGAAGCCATAATTCCCATCTCTGATATTTCCGCGACTGAGGTCATTAATTTCTTTTTATTTATATATTCTAACTTACAATTGTAATTGTTTGTTACGGAACGTATTTTAAGTGGTGCCTGAATATCTTTTGAAATTCCGAAAATAATTTTCGATTAATCGATGCAACTTATGCTAGCTATTTTTTTTTGTACTTATAGAATCCTCCCTTTCAATGCCTAAGTAAAATTATAAGATTCTCTCTACCGCTGCTAGTGAAACATCAGGATAGCTTTATAAATTTTAAAAACTATCAGAAACTCTCTTCATACATCGAAGGCATCGCGAAATTTGTTATAATTCTGTTTTGAAAAGGCTGAAGAAAAAATTATTTATTTCAGATTTCAAAGAAGACAAGTAAGTATATTATTAGAAAATAAAAGGGTTAATCTTTCTTCCAAATCTAAATGACTTCGTATTTTCATTTCAAACATATTTTCGAAACTTTAAATGTACATAAAAACAGGTAAAAACCAACTAAAGAAGCATAATAATTAATTAAAAAAAAAGTGTTTTGATTTATCGATAATCAATGAAATTTTAATAGAATTTTTAAACAGATACGTTTTTATGTATTTAATAATTGAACGTATCACCATGAATTATCAAGATATTCTAAAATTGCAATGTCACTTTATTATAGATTTTGATTCAAAATTTAAGGAACTTCGTCTAGACAATTTAATAAGGTACTTGATATCTAAGACATAGAATAGAGCGCAGACAGCTGACAGTGGCATTATGCCAGTTTGTGTCATTGGCATAAGTTGCACATCATTTTCACAGCTTTCCAATTTTCATTCATTCAACTTAGTATACCTATCTATGCTGAAAGTAACTTGAATTCGCTCCTTAAATTGATTACGATAGATCAGAGCTTATATATTTCGAGTTTACTTATAAAAACTATGAATGCATAGTTTTTAAGGGCAAAATTGAACCAAATGAGATTTAATTGTATAACAGACCACTAATAGTACAATAAATAATTTTTTTAAAAATTCTAAATCTCTATTTTTCAGTAATGTTCAGCAAAAACCGGCTACCTTGCATTTGATGTTTTTATAGCAAAATTACAATAACGAACGAATTGCTTCTATTTGCACACACCTCATGAAGTATGTCAATTTCTTTCCATGTACAATAAATAATATGAAACATGAACACTACATTCTTTCTGCTAAAATTACTTCCATACTCAGTATATCATGACGACAATTATAAAGAGTCCAGTGAAAGATTTGCTTTAGCATAATAAAGAAAGCAGTTGCAAAGTGAGTGAACAGCATTTTGAAAGATGAGGTAATTTTTGAAATGACAATATCTGAGTTGGCATCTCATTTTCCGCTTCACTCCAATATGTTAGAACGGTTCAATCTCAACAGTTTTAAGGTCAACCAGCCAGATCTGTGTTAAAATTCAATCTCAGAATCTCGATATACAAATCAAATAATTTTAAATTCTTCTAAAATGCGGTGGAAATACTTATTATTATTTCTACAATATCTATTTTAAACAGCTATTGCAGATTTGTAATTTTTAAAGGTTTTGAAATATTTCATAACACATGTTTATAAATTCTGTAATGATGAAACATATCTCTTTGCACTATTATAAAAATCTAAAGTTCAAATAAACCCCTGTGGCTTATCCCACCTGTTCGACAGTAACATCAAACCAGGTCCATGAGCCAAGTCATGATAAAAGGGCTTAAAATGCAGCTTCAAGAGGTCAAGGACCCAGAGGCACCAAAGGCTGAAATCTGACTTTGCCTCATGCCTGCATTGCAATTAGCTGAGCAAAATGGAATGGCCTTCACGCCTTGAGTGACCCTACCAGGTGAATACTCTTCCGAGGTACTTCGCTCATTCCACACAGGAACACTCCCCCGCCGCGATGAGGACTTTAGGGGTCCCTGAATAGTCATACTGAAACCAAATATAATGGGAATTTCAAATATTGGTACATGAAAAAGATGGTGCTTTGTCTTCAAACGAAAGTTGTTTTTAAGAAAATGATAACATTTTCTTTGTTATACCTTGGAATGTTTCTACAATAGACTACCTCCGATAAGAAAATACACTAAATTTCAATTTTTCACTATTTCTCTAAGCTTTTTCTCACATAACTATTTGCATTATAAAAGGTATTTTCTCGTAAGATTAGCAATTATTTTCACTACATTTTCTTCTGCATGAAAATAGTTTCATATTTTTCCAAATTTAAAAGAATTGAAATAAATTTTTAAAAATTCAACCCAAGAATTATTTTTGCACATAATGATTGTATATAAGAGATTAAATAGCAAGATTCTAAGTAAATCAACTTTCCATTTTAAAAAAATCGTTATGAAAGGGGTCTAAAATAGAATACATAATATATTGACAAATTAGCAAAGTAAAATTTTCTCAATGCCTAAATTTTCATATATTGACACATTTTGGAAAAAAAATAAAACTATAACTCTTCTTTTGTAAGAAAAGCATTAAAGTGTAATCAAAATGAATGGTATTTTTTTCTTTTCAAATATCTGCAAAAAGAATTTAAAAAATGGAAAAATTTGAATAAGTGAATGTATTATCGAACATGTATCTCAGAAGTATATAAAACACAATTTGTATTGAAAACTTCTAAAGATTCTAAACTGTTTTCATATTTAAAGATTTTTATTATAGATTACAATTTATTATTATTTTTATTATAGATTATTATTATAGTTTACATGGGGTTTTTTTTGTTGTTGTTTTGATTTTTTAACTAATTACTAAAACCGAATGATCAATAAAATAATTTACTTTATAAATTTTTTTGCTTCATTTTTTTACAAGTGAAGAGAAATAAAATATCTCTGCTTAGAGTTTGGAATAGAAAAAAGCTGTTTTAATCTGCATCGTATGCATTTCAGAACATGAAGAAATAAAGAATAACATTAAAAAAATGAGAATTATAAAAAACTTCTGGTGAAAAATTATTATTTTTACTTCTTACAATTTTACCTTATATAAATTTACTTGAAATTTTGGTTATTTTTGCCTATTACATTTTTTGTGTCAATCGTAATTGATATACGAGATCTTTTCAAACAGAAAATCAAATTTTGAACTAAAACTTTAATTCGTCAGTACAACAACTTCCTTATAATAAACTAAGGTGAGCTTGAACATCACGGTTTTTTTCTCAAGGTTACCCTCTCATTTTGTCACGTTTTATGAGCTGTAGAGTGATTACTATATTCTCTGTTTAGCAATTTTCTGTGTTGCCAAGATAAGAGAAATAAATTTGTGTGAATTTTGTGTAAATAAAAATCCTTATGTGAAACATTTAACAGCATTTTTAAAGTGTTTAGAATGTTGCAAAAAGGATTGTTTCAGCCATTGTTGCTGGTACCTCTATTTTAAATTATGTAGAGACTGAGAAATATCACCTGAAATACTTTTCACACAATTCGAATTGATTATCAGCAGACATATCATCCGCCTTTTAACAAAATCTGTATCTGATATCTTGTTACATTGGCATGAATCGTCTCACAATTAGTCCTAAGTTACCGTATCGTTGAAATGTTAATCAATATTTTCTCAAACGCTTCGTAACAGATCATAGCTTTTCAAATTTGCTCCAGAAAAAAAAATCCAAAAATTGAAATTCAATTTGAATACACGATTGTTCGAAACAATCGCAAGTACAAAGAAAATGCACTGCGAGACTCAATTTGGTCCCAAAAAATAGGATTTCTAGAGGTCATTCCTGCAGGACACGTTGGCAGCAACGTATAAACAAGGAAAGTATTACAAAGGAGATATCGCACATTGAAATAATTCTTAGTAATTATTGATTTATTTTAAACTAGCGATCTTTGGCGACCAGCTAATTCGCCCAAATTACTGACTTTTAAGGCAGTGGAACGCTTACGTCTAAATTGAATGCATTTTTTTTTTTAATTTCAACGTGTTATTTGATACAACTGAAGGACATGAATTTTATTGAATCAATGTACTACAAATTTACTTGGTTTGAAAATTAAAGAATATATATACTGTGAAATAAAAGCGAATGTCTAAAGAAAACAATTTTTAATCTTAATTTTAAAGCTGGAAAAATCTAGCTACTGCGTTTTTGAGGGATGAATTTGAATTTTAATAATAATATTGTTTCATATTGAAAACAAAGTTAATTTTTTTAACATATGCATTAAAAACAAAGAAAAGAATTGTAAAGAAATGAAACTAATATCATTAAAAAGCTAATTGTTTTGAATTTTAAGATAATGCAAAAACCACTTTTGCGAAATAATAGTTTGGGAAGACATGAACAATGTTCATTTAACATCAGTTTTCATAGGCAGGTCATAATGATCATAAATCTGGTGAAGGTTACACCTATTTTCAAACTCAGTTAAATTCTGTTTAACACTTGTTTCTAACATCTCGACTTCTTTTGCATATTCTTTCTTTTGACTGAATGAAGTATTTAATGAAACAGCGAGCCCACACCCGAGAAATTCTAATATTTTGCAGCTCCATTAATTAGTTAAGCGAAGTTTTGAATTAAGTCAAATGTGAAATGTATCAATATGAAACGTTTATACGATGCATTGTTTACATTTGACTACTGTTATTCGATAATAAATAATAAGAGTGATTTCTGTGTTACATACGTTGGCGTTTTATATAGAGAGAAGTTCCGTTTCTTTTCAGTCAGATTACATATATCAGAACTGGGATATAAAATTATAGACAATGATTTAATTATGTTTACACTGGAAACTGTACGTCTATCATCTACTATTGCTCATTTTTTGAAGGAGGAGAATTATGTTATTTATTTCCATATGTTCTACGAATGAATGCCAATGAGACTTCGTGGTTTCAACCAACAGATAAGTTTTCCCTCAACATAACTCTAAATAAAAATTCAATAAGACAATTTTCAATTCAATAAGATAAGATAAAATTTAATTAAAAAAATTTAACAGACATTTGACATTATTTATAGCATAATGTTAAGTTCTTTTTTATTGTTTTATGAAAGAAAATATTCACATGTAATAAGAAAATATTCCCTCTAAATTACATATGAACAATGTTCAAACAAGTGATTTAAGAATTTCTAGCCTCTACATAAACCAAGTCTAAAACAAGAGACTCATTTTTTTTTATCAACGAGTATCGTATATTACAGAAATACGAAACACACACCTTATTCACTAAAAATAAGTAGTGCGTTCTATGGTCACCTCTTTGTCCTTCTACTCGCATCCGAATGATCTGTAAAATATACTGGAATGTCAATAGTGGAACGTATAAATGTCGACTGTCGATATCGTAACGTTCCTGGGACCAATTGACCTATTCGGGAGGAGTTCGAAAATCCTTTCGATTAGAGGAGATGTGCAAGTTAAAGGCCTGAGCACACAATGGATGCCGAGTGTTTGGCAACCGACGTCGGTATTCGCTCCTACTCTTCGCAGCATCACGAATGCACTTACCGTAAATTATCACCTTCTCAAAGGACTCGCCATTTCTCGATTCGATCGGTGCTGCCTCTATCTAAGCAATACAGGAATCGAGAAGTGTTTTAATTAAATTTATATACATCTATATTGGTTACAGATTTGTTGCATTGTATAAAATAATGTAATTTTTTTTATATTGTTTGCATGTAAATTCCATTGAGTAATACGATTTTTTTTCCCTAAATATTTCATTTAAATATTATTTTGAAATATTTAATGAAAATACTTGTAGTTTTTATCAAATATTTTGAATCTATGCATAGTATTACTCTGCTTTTATGTTCCCGTCTTTAAAAAGTTCACTTCGTTTATAACTTTTTTTCTTGACCTTCGGATTTTCTATGCTCACAACATATTAAAATCTTTGTTTATGAAATTCTATACTTTTAGATGATTAAATTATGTCATCTAAGAGCAGGTAAAAATCATAGCAAAAAGGATTAACAATCAACCAGAAACATTTCGAGTAATAATAGCTACATCTGCAGAGGGTGTGAAAATAAATTTGATAATGAACATGAAAAGGGAATCGGATATAAAGAATATATTACATAATATTTTACCGACATTTCTCCAATCCAATGGATAATCAGAATAATAAAAGCGGAAAAGTATTAAATATTAATTTATACTAGATAATTTATTTATGTAAGCACTAGAAATAAGAACAAAATAATCACAAATATTAATAAAGTGCACTTATGAAATGTTTACCTCTTTTTTCCTTCGCAACAGTTTTCTTCTGATTTACACCTTCCTACTATTTCTACTTCTATGTCTTTAAACACATGAAAAATGTAAAATCAATAATGTAAAAAATAGTAAGATTGTATATTAAATCTAATTGAATATATTTAACTATAAAATAGTTACTGTCTAATACTTGTAAAAACACATCAGATGATTTTCATTTAAAATTTCAACATTTCTTAATAAATTTTATTTCTCCACACACACACACACACACACATTCGTGTTTGTTATTAGTGTATATATAGATATGTGTGTGTGTGTGTGTGTGTGCGCGCGCGCGCTCTACAGGTAAAAAAAATATGACCTAAAGCTACCAAACTAGGCACACATATAGCATTCTGTTTGGAGACTAGAAATGAGCATTTCGGAATTTATAATATTTGATTGCATTTTTCATTGCTATTTTATCCTCCATCATATCCTGATCTCCATTACTGGTGATCAAGATATGATGATTCAGATTATTTTCTATGTTGGGTAGGTTTCGGCATAAGGTATGTTTTTAATAAAAAATTTAAAACTTCTTTGCACTTCCACAGAATGAAGCAATGACAAAAGATTTTTTAAATGCGACTATTTTTTAAACAGATTCGTGTTGCTCTTTTCTATGAATTAAGTAAATGCATAAAACTTTAGATAGAAAATTTATAAAAATACATATCACAATGAATAGGAAGTGTAAAGCTTCTAATATACCGAGTGTTACAAATCTATCAAAATTTTAAAATATTTTACTGGGAAGGCCAGTAAGATGTAGTTGCACAAAATATTGAGCTGGAATTTTTAGTACTAATTGATTCCGGCGAAGCAAATGGTTCGCCAAAGAAAGACAGCAGGAAAAAAATTCTAAAAATAATTACTTTCTAATCGTTTGAACTCAAGCTTCACTTTAACTTATATGTTGTCCGACTCAAATATCGTGAAAAAAGAAAGAATGATTTAATAGACAAAGCGAAATATATAAAAAGAAATATGTATCCGTATGATTAAAATTAGAAGTTATCAAAATCTCTCGACAAGATATAAAATTTGAAAAGAAAAGTAAGAAAAAAAATTCAGAAAATACATCTGTAATGAAATTTCTTAAAAAGAACATTTACATTTTTTTAACTGACTTGTTTTTGAATTTAAAAAGTCCGTCGAAAATCATGAAAAAAATGTTTACCGAGCTTGAAATTAAGACTTAATTAAGTGAAGTCAATAACATAAAGTTCCTTTTCACTTTCACAAAAAAATAGCTCGGGAAAAATAATTAAGAATTTTCAATGTCTTTTTTTTAATGTTGATTAATGGCATGCAGCAAATTTTTTTTAATTAAAGGTCAATAAAAAATTGTTTCAATATTGTTGTACGACAACATTATTCATCAGTACATCATTTAAGGCCAGAAGGTTACAAAAATCCCTAAAACGTTAATTCACTTTCAGACAATAACAAAAATTGATTGTTTTGAAGAGAAACAGCTAAGTTAAAAGTAAACAAGTAGTTAAGCGGCACACCCACTGACAAAAAATTAGACAATGACAAAGTAATAAATCATGATAAATAATCGTCAGTAGCAAAAACTATTAAGAATTAAGTTATTTGCAATATCTCAGTGGGGATCATCTTCCTCATTAGTAAAAAGAGTTTCTTCATTAGTATTAAATCCTTTTAATATTTTATGCATTCGCAAAGTATAATATAGACTTGAGAAAACGGCCTTTTCTAAACTCTTTTTTTTTTTGCGCTTTTCTTTCGCTTTAATTTACTAGTAAATAAATAACTTGACGTTATCAAAACTAAGCTTCAAGAATTATGCGTTAAAATTTCAAAATGAAATGTTAGATAGCAAGAAATACAATATTTCTCTATTGAAAAATACCTTTTATAAAATTTGGCAATAATTTTAAGAAAGGAATGTTGGCAAAATAAATACATTTGGCTTCTTATTACCAGCATTTTATTGCAGATATAACTCCAGTTATTATAAGCAAGAAGAGTCAAAACAACATTAAAAAAGCTTTAAGGTAATGTTCAGCGAGTCATATTTACATATAAACACTTAAATCGATCACAAATGCTGCAAACAAACGGTAAAAGGGTCGCTATGGCAATTTCCATCCTTGGATTCTTTTAGAGACAGAACTATATTTCTAGGAAACTATGTAGTTATAGTGTATAACTGGTACATTTAAGGGCCAAAAAACTCATGATGGCAACACGCAACGCAAAAGCACTTTAGATTCAACGTTTTGACTGGTAATGGAAGAAAACGTTTGTACGAACCAATATTGGTACCAATATGGCTAGACGGAAGAACCAATTGGCAAACATTCTTCATAACATGATACTCCTATTCTTTATTATTGCAATTTATTTATAGTAATTTTTAATGTACTGTAAAGCATCCTTTCTTGTGGTCATATGTTGTGTTTGTGCACACATTTTATAAAACAGCATGTAATTACTTGTCCTTTCCTTAAATTTTATTAAAGACCTTCTGACTCACAATGCTAAAGATAAAATATGCTCTCATGCCATTTTCAAACAAGTACCCATTTCAGAGAGAAACAATCGTAGACTAATTATTTAATGTTAATATTTACTGGTTACTTATTTTTCTAAACTGAATTATATTTATTTGACTTTGCATACAAACATTGCTCTTCATTTTCCAATACCATGTCTTTCTGATCGCCTTCTTCTGATTTATTATGTTTCTCTGATATCAATAAATGTATTAGAATTTATCGCCAAACCTGACGCTAGCGAAAGAAGTTCCAAGAAAGGAATATAACTAAATTACGTAAGATAAATCTTAAATATTTTCATCCATAACTTTCATCTAAAAGCCTATCAACGAACCTTTTGATTCACAAATACTGAAATTTCTTGATATCAAAATAGTAAGTTGCATTTAGAAACGGTGGAACTCTTAAAAAGTGAACTAAGATTGTGCACCACGATTCGATATTGCAAGTGCTTGAATATGAAGGTAATATATTAAAATACAGATGCACAAGAATTTGCCCATGTCATTATATTCGACTGGATTCGAATTTTCGCACACGTTTGGAAACAATTTGCTAAATTCTGGCCCTCTCACCACAAAACTCTAAATTCTATCCGATTCTAACTTTATTTTGCTTTCAAAACATAGAAATATTACATAGAAGCAATAAAGGTTAAAATGTTTACGTTGACTTTGAATGTGGACATTCTCAATATAGTTTATCTTTCACGTAAATCCAATAATTTTCTAAATACTTTTCATTAAGACATTAAAATATAAATTCTGACGATAGCTCTTTTGTCATTCGTAAATCCCAACTTAAAAAAAAGCAAGTAAGGCACTTTTGCTATTTAAATCTCATAAATTCTTGTTTAAATCATGCCATTTATTATATAAAGATGTAGCATAAAGAAATATTTCGAAAAAGCGTATCTTTCGTTCTTATAATTTCACACCAGATGGCAGCACGACATCGCAGTATTAATAGACGTTGCTAACGCAATACAAATTCACTCGAAGAAACTTCAGTAATTGAGCACCAGATTAGTTTATAAAATATTTTTATTTAAGGCATTTAAATACCTATTAAGAAAGGATCTTTCTTTTTTTTATATTGATTTTCTTCGACATTTCTTTAAATTTCTTTGGCAAGGATAAAGGTATTCGAATAGCTTCAAGAATGACAATAGTACAAAAAAACTGTACACCACTTGCCAAATGATGCCACTTATTTCATAATTGGAACATAGCTCTTATTTTCTGAAAAATTATTGTTACAGCCTATAGTGGCTCATGCTTGATCACCATTGATCTGTTTTAATTTGAAGTTCTACATTACGTAGATCATGCCTGCATGATTATTGCATAAACCCTCTTGAATTAATTTTAAATAGCTTAGTAATTAATTGATAAAGAATTATAAATATATTTTCAACTTGATGAAAATTATTTTTAATAAACAAAGTTCAATTAAGTAATTAAAATTTTAAACTTATTTTATTTAAATGTCAAAATTTTACATAATTCTTTTGGCTACGTTCTTTTCTCTTGTTTATATGGATAAATACTTCTATCTACATAAGGAATTTGCGATCAACATTAATAAAACATTTAAAAATATGTAAGATTATTTATTAACAATAATGAAAGCTATTTAAAATGATGTATCTTTTGGTTTTATTTCAAGCAAGAAAACAAATAATTTTTCCTTGATGTTCATGAGACAATCAAATCACACAAGATGATCACCGTAGGACAGACAAAACTCCCTTTGATAGATTTCTTCCAAATATGCTATAGTTCTATAATTTTAGTATTAAGATTTTGTACCAATTTTTATTTATCTAGATGTTTTTGCTTTTGAAATATCAAACAGAAAAACAAAATATTAGAGAAACAAGGTAAGTTCCATTGTTTGTTTGTTTGTTTTTCCTGGACAAGGAAGATAGATCTTCAAGAAATTAAAAACGTGGAAATTCCTCAAAATTTCGATCAAAATATTAGCATTACAATACTTTGTATTCCAGGAATTCTAGGAAAGAAGGATAGTTATTAATTTAGGATATTATATGTATCTGTATAAGAGCGGAAGTGCTTTTAAACGTAAATGCCCTTACTGATACTTTTAAAGAAAATTCATCAAATATCAGAGTGGATACCACAACATATAACATTACAACCACTCTATTTGACGCCCTCAAATACAACCACTCTAATTCACGACCTCAAAGAGGGCAGTACAGAATAATACTGTATTTGCAAAAATTTTTCAAGCTCCCTTTATTTTCAGATTCACCATCTTCTGTAAACAATAACTGTCAAAAAATGCCTTGTCAAAGCGAAAAAATCTATAATATAAAAAATTTAAGCTGCAACAATCTTTTTTACTTATCATTCATTATTTCTGCATTTTCATTTTTTGTTCAGTATCAAATTTCAATCCACGAAAAAGTCTGATAAAAAAATCGTTTAATACTCTTAGCATTTTGTACTGTGCTGTATTGTTTACAATACTTGTCGTAGTTAAATGCATTAATGAGTAAAAAGAAATAGTGAGATTGCTATTAAATACGCATGCTCGGGTACAAGGAAATTAAAATAAAGGGAAATCACAGTACCCGAAGAGGTATAACCTATGCCTGGACACAAGACGGTAAGGAAATTCTTTTCAAGCAATATTGGAGGGAGAAAATCTTTGCTTTCCGGTTGAAGATAAAAAAAAAGGCAAAAGTTTGGAGTATTTATGGTTACAAATACTGTACACAAAACTAAATAAATAAGTTATTAAATTTTTAATTAAATTTTTTTTTAAATTTCAACTGGATATAATCAGTGTCGAAAATATCGTGCATTTCTTAAATAGTGCTTTTAAAGAGTTTAAATCCTACAATTTTAAATTTTGCCAAAGTTTTTAAAACTTATCCCAAGGTACAATATTCCCCTTATATGTTACAGACGTTTGAAAAAGTGCATTTGAAAATTTCCAGACCGCGTAAGTTTCTTTTATGAAAAAAAAGCAGAGCAATAGTACTCAATTTCCATCCATATGGGCCATCAAAAGCTACATATCTATTCATTTGTGGAAATAGTTGCTATTCTGCAACAAAAATTATGAGGCTTATGACAGGACAAAAAATTTTATTCCTTGCTACTTTGATGGGCATCGATATAAAAGCCCTTCATCAGGAAAAAACAGCGTGCAGTCCATTCGACTCGATTGAATGAAGTGCAGACATACGAGACTTCCTTGTCATCTGACCATGGTTCTGAACAACAAGGTGTAACTCAATTGTCTTCGGAAAACTTCAAAACGAGACTTAAATGTAATAATTAAATGAAGATATCTTAAAATGCAACTTTTTTTCCTCAGTTCGTATATTTAAAGGATATTATTATGGATTTGTTACATTAATATATAAATATATAGTATTATTATATAGTAATATATAGTATTAATATATAGTATTATTATGGATTTATTACATTAATATATAAAAAATGTAATTCTTTCTATTAAATTTCAGCTAAAGAGTCGGTTTTTTTTTTTTTTTTTTTTTTTTGTTTTTTTTTTTTTTAGGAAAATTCTTACTAAATTACATTTGATCTGCTTTTCTCACAGTTTATTCCGTTTGCTTCAAAGAGTAGTGAATTTGAGGAAGGTTGATTTCAAGTTTTCATAATATTTATGATAATGAACTATAAATTAATATCTAAAAAAGCCTAAACAATTAAAAATAGGCTACTTTATAATGCACAAAAAAAAATTTAATTGGTTCAATAATTTTATACAGTAAATAATTTTATACAGTCATATTGAAATTTTAATCTCACAATTCTTAATCTAAAATAAAATAACCACTAAAACTAGAATTAAACCGGCAAAATTTAGAGAGTTTTAGCAAATATTTTATATGCCATTTTCATTTTTAATGAAGAATTTCAAACAAAACAGTTTCTTCTGAAATGAGATATTCCGAATGAGATATTTTATTGAAAGTTAGATTTAAAAAGGCACCACCGTTTTTAACTCAGAAATGTGTCCTAAAAATCGTTCAAAAATTTCTCAGCAATGAAAGAAATCTTTGAAAAGCAAAAACTTTGTTTTGAAAAACAACGTCAAATCATTCTACCGCAAATTCGTCGACGGTATGAATTCACACAAGAAAGTACATTCTTCATTTCAAATGCTTCTCTGATTACATCCAATTTTCTGGACGAAAAACAATTTGAGAAGAAAGAGGTATATTTTTCAGAAAAAAAAAGCTATAGTTTCTCATTAAAAAACAGAGAGTGACGCTTAAAAATTCTTCTAGAAAAGACATTGGAATTGTTAGCAAAACGTAAAACAATACTCTCACATTTTTTATCCATTTATTTTTTATACGGCTCCGTTTAAGTTTTGCCCATTTTTCAGTTTAAAAAATTTCCATTTTATTGATTGTCTAAATGTTATAAATCAACTCAATTTAGAAAATTCGTCATATTTTTATCGATTTTTTTTCTTTGGTTACTCGTTTAGTTATCTCATAATCAATTCAAATCGAATGAAGATAGATGCAAGAGATACCATTATTTGTAGCATCATTTTCTTAATTTCATCAGAAATAATGCATATGCCTTTAACTTTAATCATTCATTATCTCTCCTATTTTGTTTATAGATGAAACAAAGCAAACACATTTCTTTCCGTTTATTTTCCATCAAATTTCTGCTTTACTTATTGATTTTGACTAAAAAGAAAGTTTGAATTTATTTAAAATACTGGAATTTAATTACCAAACTGGAGAATATAAACTAAAATTAAAATTGCATTTCTAACTATTTTTGAATAATTTCCATCGTCCTTCACATAATTTTAATTTCAGATTTTGATAAGAACGATTTGTTATTAATCATGTAAGTCAGTTTTTATTTTAAACTGTCTGTGTCTACATTTAATGAGATAGCTACGGTGCTCCGGTGGAGGACTCTTATTGCTATTTGATTCTCTAGTATAAGTAAACAAAATTATTAAACATAGTTTTGCTTTAAAATATTTTATGTTTGTTGTTTCCTTATTTCCGAAATCGATATTTTAATTATAACAACAATTTTCGATACGTTTAAAACAGTAATTATTTTTCTGCACTTCTGTTTTGTTTTATTTTTTTCCTTTTTGCATGTTATGGATAAATTTAATTCTTCAGCTAGTTATAATTTTTATTCTCCTTTATATAACAAGCAAAGGAGATATTCCTGAATTTTGTATGATCTGTGCAATAAATTATTTTCATAAAAAAATTAAAAGCACTTATTAATTTATGAAACTGAATATAATCCTGTAAAAACATTTCAGGGTTATAAAGAATTACTGATTTTACAATTCTTATAACAAGTATACAAATCATTCAACCGATTGTAGCGCATGAATAATACTTGAAGAAGCTTTTTTTTACAGCATGGTTTAAGGAAAAGGTATTTTACATATTTCAAATTAGAGTCTTTTTATAAAGCATTTAAAAGTATATTGAGTACGCAAAAGGCATGATATTAAAAACTCGCAAGATTAAATCATTCATACAAGGAATTCCTGCTGAAAAAGGCAATCATCTGCATAATTAAAACGAAAATTGGAAACGCTTTTATTTGAAATGTACAAGATGAATGCACGAATTATTAATATTATAGGAAGTAAGATCAAAACTAAGAAGAAAAAAGTCCATTATCTAGGCTCACGATTTAACTTAGTTTTAACTTTCGTATACTTCAACATTTTTCTGCGTTTTCAGAATAAATAAAATCTAAATTTGGAGAGAAAACACAATAAATTAGAAAATTTTTATTTAAAAAAATTTAACCTTGTTTTGCGTAGAGCAAAATATTTGATATTAAGAATTTACTTTATTTAACAAATCAATGAATAAATTCCAAAAGAAAATAAATAACCCGTATTATAAATAAAAAGGAAAATATTTTTATTTAAAATATATAGGATGAATGCATTAGCTATTCATATTATAGAAATAAGAGTAAATCCAAAAGATTAAAAAAAGATCCTTATTTGGATTAACGCTCCGAGTTTCAATTATAAATAATTTCCCCATTCTTCAGGAGTTTTTCGCTTAGGAGAGGGACTTTTAGAATAAGCTGATTTGGAGAGGAAATTAATAGTTGAAAACCAAAAAATAAATAAATCCAAATAGATTCATACTATATAACATTAATAGATATCTCTTCTCATGCAAATACCAATATTTCCATTGTAAGAAAAGCTGTTGGTTGATTATTAATATTAATGATAGAAGATTCAATAAACATTTTATGTAATTTTTAACAATCTATTGATTAAATAATTGAATTTTAATTGAATTAATTTAATAATATACATACTGATTGGTATCCAGAAACTGTTTTAAAGACAACTAGAATAGTGATAAATTTATGTCAAAATAGTTTTCAATTCTCCGTAGCTTTTCATTCGATACCTATTGTAAGGAACAGTAAAAAAACTAACTAAAAATAAATTAGGCCAATAATCAAAACTCTAGACTACGAAAAAACATCTTTTCAAAAGTTTGAATCAATTTAAAATCTGGATTTTTAATTAAAAATTTTTAATGTCATTCTTTTAGGCAGCATCTCCTATCGACTTAAAATTTTTATAAAGCTAACTAATTTTAGTCGTTAGAACAGTAAAAATATATTTTTTTAATTAAAATTTTTGGAACAATATATAAAACTGTGTAGAATTACCATATAATTATTTTTTTAATCCCGGAGTTCCTTTTTTAACTTGTATTTACATTTTTCTCTTGAAAATTTCGGAACAAACTAATCGAAACAATTTGCTCTTATAATTTTCTAGAAAAAAGGCTAATCATCTAAAAACATCTTCAGAAAGTCTCATATCATTTAACGCAGTGTTACAGTCAAAACATGTAAAATTTAAGAAAAAAAAAATTCACACTTTTTTCGCCTGCAGTCCCCTTCTGAAGCAATCTCCTAAGATAATTTTGCATTAAAGCTTTCAAAAAATAAAACCTTGTTTAATAAGCATTGTTTCTAACTGTTGATCTCAGTTATAAAGTTAGGACATTAACTTATTTGCAAAAAAAAAAAAAAAAATGAGAGAGAGTGAGAGAGAGGACAAGCCAAAACAGGTTGTTAATGACCTAGTAATTGCATCCTTATATATTTTTTACGAGACCTTGATGTAAAGCATCTGTTAATTTTTCTTTTAATAGCCTTAAACAAGTCTTCTCCGATCATTACTACCAAGTGAAACATAAATTATTCATGTAAGCATCATAAATAATAATGAACATCTTAGATCCAGAGCACATTTTGCTTTTTAATTTCCATAGACTAATGCAAACAAATTAACGTGTTTAAAGATCGCTTTATGAAACGAGAACTTTGAGTGAGCAGTAAGTTATTTAATATGTATGACATTAAAAATCGCTCCGAGGTACAACTTTAATAAATAGAGTTTTCAAGAAATTAGCATTAATTTTTAACTCGTTTCACATTTGGGAATGAGATTTTTCTTCACTCTCAATTTCTTCAGAGATGATATTTCGTATGTTAAATTACATGATACCTCAAAGACGACAATTAAAAATGTCAGTGGTTCCGTTATTAATGAAAGCGTCTTTTACTCAAGTATTGGTTCTGAGTGAATATATTATGCATAACAGAACAGAGGATGTCAGTTTTAACTGTTAATGATGGTTAAGACTTTTTATTAATAAATTGCAAATGCAATGAAAATTATCAGATTTTTATTATTTTTTCTTTAGAATTCAATGGTTTTTCCAACCAATGTTAATAGAAAGGAATAAAGAGTGATTTTAGAACAAAACAAGTCCTTGTGTAAAAAAATAACAATCCCACATCTAATAGAATTCATTCGTTTTCGAGTGATATGCGTACTGCGCCAAATTAATTTTAAAATCCAATGCCGGTATCTGACCTTGACATCATAGAAGAGCATAAAATATTATATAATCAAATATTAGATAAAAAGCAAAGTCAATGTCACGTGGATTGACTGACTATACGAATAGTCTAAAAATATTCTGGCATATTTACTCCATACTGGATTTAGTGTTGACTAATAATCAGATAGACAGAAAGAAAATCGTTGTTTATGTCAAAATCACTTTTATTTCGTACTTTTCATATTTGCATAAAAAAGCCCGATTCTCGAAAAGAAATTCTGTAGTTGCTCAAAGCGCAACGACTCCACTGCCTATGTTCATTTCTAAATGCGTGCATTTTTACTTATCCAGAATGTATTGTATTAATTAAAGCTAATATTATGCAGAGTGCAAAATATATGTATAGGGATTCTAGAAGATTACCGTGAAATTTCACTGGATAATATTTTTTCTCAGGCACATTTTTGCACAGTTATTAAACGATAGTTATATCTATTCATAAGATGTTTTTGTTTTTAAGGCACAGTGCATGTTTTTATACTGAGTGTAATTAATAGAAAGCAACAAATCTATTTCTACAACACCTCCATTACATTCAGTATTTTCAGAAAAAATCAGAAAGCAATATTAAAAACCAAAAGAATTAGTAATATTTGCGTAGAACAAAAAATGTGTTTAGAATTGGCAAAAACGAGTTTAAACTTTCAAAAAATTTAACTTGTAAGCCAACCCAATACAAAGATGATTCAAGGTATCAAGAATTTGCAACACAATGTTGCGTTGAATCAAATTTTCCGTTCCAAAGTTCCACAGAAAAGCGTTTATCAATATCCGTAATATATACTGACAAATGAAGCATCAAAAATACACAAAGAGGATACAAACTTTTTTTCTCTAAGAATATAATTAAATATATTTAATTATTATTTGTAATTCATATCTAACATGATGAAAGAAAGTTGAAACCTTCATCGTCTAACTAGAAATGACGAAAAGTAGATCCATTACTACAGTTCATAGGAAACAAATAATAATAAAAATAACTGGAGAGAATTTCCTGCATAATAATAATGATGATAATAATAACAGCAGTGAAACTCCTCCCAAAATAAGAATAAAGGAAAGGGAATTTTTCCTCTATGGCTGTTGAAACACAATTTATGCGGTTGCAATTCTAGTCAAAACTTCAAAAAGAAATGTATTTATTACAAGTAAATGAGAGAAAGTAATCAATAAAAATGGAATTTGTTTACAAGTAATTTCACTGCAAATTTTTTCATAATTAGATTTACACAAACTCGGTTTTTTTAAATAGCATCACCCGATTTCGAATATATAGGAAATTTTAAAGTTTTGAATACACGGTAGATGACTGAAAAACAACTGAAATTTTCAGTTCCTAATGTCAAATGCGAGCTGTCGAGAGATTTCAAGATATAATGAATCATTCACAATATTTCTTATTTTATATCAAAATATTTAATAAAAAAGACAAAAGCTAAGCATTTTTTAAAATGCAAAAGTATATTTTATATTCTTCTGTGTGTGAATTTACATTCAAAAGGAACACTTAAACATTTTAATACTAAGCAAAGAAGAAAGACTTAAAATATCACTATTTCAAATTTTAATCTTTTAAATCAAATATGTTTACTGCACATAGCAAAAATCAAAAAAACTTTCAGAACATCATGATTTCCGCTTTCTTTGAGGGAGGGGGGCATCTCGGCTTTACAAATGGATTCTCTAGCATGAATAAAAAGTAGTCTAAATGGGGTGAAAAACAAAATATAACTTTCAGCATTGCTTTAGAGTAAGATTTTTTTTTTAATTGAAGTGAAAGTAAGGAAAAAAATCGATGCATGTAGCAAATTCTACAACGCTTACAATTTTATTCACCATATTATCCAAATATTATTTAACTTTTATCTTATATGTATTTAAATATACAAATAAAATCATGCATTTCGAAATCTTACTTAGTCATATTGCATTAATCACGCTCCTAACATTAACCTTTTTTTAAAATTATTTTTCTTCGAACAAAAGATATCGTAATAACGACTCTACTGAAACTTCAAAAGAAAAAAAGTATTAATAGAGTGGCTTATTTGCTTCATTTGCAAACATTTAAACAGCCCCTAATTCAGCCCGTTCGTACAAAACTGCAAAGATTCAGTGTTGGAAAATTTTGGAGCATCCATCATACAGCCCGGACTTGACAACCTCAGATTTTCATCTGTTTGAACTTATGAAAAGGCTTCTATGTGATCAAAGGCTTGACGACGACCTCAAAGGACCTAACGACATTCTACGAGACCAGAATTTTCAAACAAATCTAGCCCTGGGACAAATATCCCAACATGAATGACAGTTATGTCGGGAAACGATAAATTAGTAATACTTTCATTTCCGTTGCATATTGCAATGAATTTTTATTATTTTTACTGTGTTCAAAATTATGCACGTTTCTTTTTGACTATCCCTACAAAATACTTCGAGGACTGTCAAATTATTTCTGACTTCGAGGACTGTAAAGTTATTTTTGTCACTGACCAAATTATTTCTATTTATAATTATTGCATAATTAACTCAATATATCGTAAAAAATGGGCTATTTCAGTTTATTTATTATTTACTGATGCTCGCAACGCCAGCAGTTCAGCAATCTAATCCACATCTCGTTCAAAAAGTTCCACTCTAGAAACAAAGAGGGAATTTTATTTCTTTCCGGTGACAATAATTTTGATTCCCCTGGCAGCTATAGCAGCACCCTCTAGTGCAGAATATCGTAAGTAAAAATCAAGCGAGCAATTAATACGTTGCAATTAAACAATATACCCTTCTTCCTTTTTCTTATTAATGTTTTATTGGAAATTAATGTTTAAAACTTATCCATGAGTAACGTGCTCTGATAAATGGTTGTTACTCTAATTTAATTAACTATTTAATCTAAAAAGATCCTTATCACATATTTTTTTTTCATGATCAAGATTTCTTGGAAAAATCTTAAATATTTTAAAATAAATCTGCCTTAATTACAAGTCACATTATATGGATTCATAAAGGGAATTAATTTCAGACATTAAGACCTTATTAGATTTCAAATTTAATGTTAAGGTTTTGGTTAGTAAAAAGAGTCTTATTCAATCCATACATATATGAAAACTAAAATTAATTTTACTGATTAATTGCATATTAATCAATATTTCAAATTACCATTATTTTTACAGGGATAAAATTATGCAATTCTTACTTAACATTTTGACAGAAAAGCATTAAATAAAATTTTTAAATAAATAACTCTAATCCATTAGAATGTTAACACGAATAAATTTCTCAGAAAAGGAGATTTCGGTTTGAGGCTTTTATGAAGTATGCAAAAGTATTTGACTACAAAATAAAAGCAAAATTTCGAGTGCAATTCATTTTTACGACATTACTTTTTCAAAAGGGTTATTTAGATAATTGAAAAAAGAATCATCAGGGACTCTTTAAAATTTAAAATATTTATGTCTATTATTTTTATTTTATCTCATTTTAAAGGATAGTTCTTATTTGTACAATAATTCTTCCAGGAATTAAAGCTCTTTTCTTACGTATTTATAAAGTGAATTTCAAGCTTTTAAGAAGGAATGCAAAATTAAACCCCTATTTGTTTATCATATAACTTTACTATTTTTTATTTTTTTTTGTAACTTACTTATCTATGCCTTCTTATAATTTTCAACCCTGATTTATTATTTTTAATCCTTTATTGGTCGAAAACGTTTTTCTTTTTTTTTTTCAATACCAATCTCGTTCATTTCATTTTATTATGTTAATCATTTTTAATATAACTTTTCAATTATTAAACTAGTTACTTTGTAAAAACGTCCAATAAAATATCACGATTTCAAATTTCTCTTCATATTTAAAAGAACAAAGTGATGGTGAATCACTAACTTTTATAAGTACAGAAAATGAAAA
>JAPMOR010065129.1:0-15964 GCA_026543865.1 Argiope aurantia
AAATTCAGGTTTATGAAAAAAATTTAAGTATTTCAAAAACAGTTTTCCATTTGTTTCGCCGTGGTTCCGATGCTATAAACAATCGGCAATGGTCTCTCCAAAACATTCTCACACTCACTGATGAAAGTGTTATCTTAGATCAAGACTTGCGTGGGACAATTACGAAATATTAACCATTGGCGTGAATTTAACCCTTGTACTGAATATCGTAGTGTGCTTGGCGAATTTCTTTGGCGATTAATCCTTGACAAGTGGTTAATAGTGTCTGAAAATCGAATTGCATTTTGGATACGTTTATTCCAGGAAATTGGGACAAACATTTGGCAGAACTACGTTTGTAGTCATAAAATTACATACCAATTTGATTTTCTCGATGTCATTGCACTTTTAAATAATTGCATTTGCATGTACTAAAAGCGCAGATAGGCATTGTTGCGTTTGGCTCAAATTTTGTTGGGCAGGTACATTTTACATGTTAAATCTGGGTACCGAATTTTATCCATTTAGCTCTCCGTTTTGTAATTATTGTTTTAACTTATATTCAAACTGCCGGACAGATTTCCTTTGAAAATATTTCATTTAAAACTTGATAGAAATGTACAGATTTGGTATAAAAACCGCGTATCAAATTTCATCTGTCTAACCCGAAGTATTCTTGACAGAGTACCAATTTAGAGGAATAAACTTGAGAATAGATATTTTGTCACAATAGTTTTGGCAATCGTCCTTGCAATGAAACGTCTTCAATGTACTTTTAATTTTCTCAATTTATTACTCAAATATTGCAATCATTAAATATAAAGGTAAGCAAACTTACGACTTTTTGTGGGCTTTGCAATCGGCGAAACTGGACCTGCCAGAATCTGAAATAGATCGAACAAAAGTGTAAAATTCAATTTACATTTGATAAAATTATTGATTAGCTATAGGATGAGTCAAATCTTAAAAGCTAAAACGTTATAGGAGGGTTTTTTCAACATCGAAATATATATGCTACACACTATAGAAAGAAGTGCCTTGCAGGCTTTATCTATACTATGACGCTATATTCATGATCTGCGGTACTTAGTTCAGTATTCGAATAGTTCACACTTTTTAAAATGTGCACCTTAAATACGAGTGATTAGCACAACGAACAAAATGAAGTGGGGGAAAAAACCCGGCTTACTAAAAGAGCGATGTTTCGCTTAACTAGTAATCATGACGTCACATGCCAGATTGATCTGCATCATTCTGTGTTGAGCGCTTACTTGAAGACAACTCATATATCGGAAAAGCTTTGGCTGTACAGCGTTTTTGATTGAGATTCTGAGACAAATGCTGTGGAACTTGAATCGAGGAGATTGCATCTTTAGCCACGATTTCGGTCGAGATGTTGGTTTATGAGTGGACAGTAAGGACATATATAACCTGATGTAAATGTATAGCTAGAACTATCAATCAACTTATGAAGCTGAATTCTGTGTCTCAGAAAGCTGCGAATATGATTTGGTCCAAAGAGGCAATGGTCATAGTACAGCAACAAACGTCCAGTAAAACTAGGGAAATGCTGATAACAGAGGAAATTATTGCCTCCTATGTTGAGAAGCATCGCTCTGATAAGGAAGCAGCAATGCGTGCTATGAACTCATTTATCAATAACACTGATTCTTATTTTTGTAAAGCCTAACCAAGAGCATTAGATCATTTTCTTATAAAAAAGCATACATATCCATGTTTATAATAAAGCTCAGTGCGAGTGCGTGTGTTGCTGCTCTACAGGCCAGACCTCTTGATTTACAACTACCAGATTTGGCACATGCATATCTTGGAGATCGGGAATGTGCACCTTGGAACCATTTAATTAGAATTAAAAATTAAAACGAAATGTTGCCGTTCTTTCGCTATAACTTTAAAATATTATCGCAAAAAAATAACTTTTATATAACATTATAGTTCTAAAAATTATCTTTTAAAACATACTATTATTTTTACCTATGATTTAAGTTTCTATTTTTAACGTATATTTGAAAAATATTTTAGACATGTTTTTCAATAATTTATTTCGTTTAAGATAAAATGTAACCTGCACGAGCACGTTAGACGTGCATTGGAAAAAAAAGGCTTATCAATGTATTGCCATCCCACTGACCAAAGCCGATATTAAAAAAATTAGTAAACTATTACTGAAAATATGAAATTGATACTTTCTTAAAAAATGAAAGCGAGAAAGTTTTCTATAACGTTTTAAAATAGCTATATTAAATTAATATTTCAGTTTTATTTAAGCCATACATAGTTTAATATATGCAAGATATCCACTCGAAACGGTGCCAAGAGCTCATTTGTAAAGCTTTAGTAAAAGAAATACACATGCAAACAAAATGATCTGAATAAAGTAAATCATTTCATAAAGTTTCAATCAATAAATATTTTAATGAAATACGAATTTTAAATTTTTACAGAAATCTCCTGTTTTGTGAATAATGTTTAATAAAATGTTCTTGAGACACCAATATTTTAAATAATAAAAACTCCACTCTTTTGTAATTAAAACTGACTGAGTTATGAAAAATTTGAATGCCTGCATTCTATTTCTTTAAGCTTGGAATTTCCCCAAGACAAATCGTCTAAAGTAATGAAATTGTTGAATGCCCTGAAATAATAATATTCAAAGCTTTTTAATTTGGCGAGGTGCGATCGCAAAAGATTAAAAGTTCAGATTGTCAAGATACTTTTACTGAATAGGATTTATTGGATTGAAGGACTATAAAATTTAGTTCATAATTGTTTTCAGAAAAATTTATTGATTAAAATAAAATATTCACTGTATTTAAATCTTTTCGAAGGTAAAACTGAACTTTATGATGAATCAAATACATTTTTATTGAATAATTCTTTTAAATATTGCATAAATTTTAAAAACACTGTCTACAAGTAAGATTACAATGCAGGAGGATTCAATTTACTATAATAATCTAAAAAAAATATGTCTGGTCCCAGCAAAATATTTTCTTATTTTATTGAAATTTTATCGCTTCCATTTCAAATTCAAATCTTATCGCAGATGGCAGAAAATTAGAGAGATGTATGTACAATGAAACATCGTAAAGCTTCCGTAATGGTAATAATATGAGTTGCGTGACTAGCGAAATATGAAGCTTAAAAATATTCTGCTGAAAAAGCTATTAAGAGACCAAGGTACATAATTTATACTTGAAAATATAAGTATATTCTCTAGTATACTTATACTAGAATTTATTACCTCGAACAAGCTGGTCACCAAAAGCGGCTAGTAAATAATAAATTACATTATTATAAATTTGTTTCCGCATTTTTGTTTTCGGAATGGAATGTATTGTCCTATGTTACATGCATTTCAACTGGAAAATTATTTCGCTTTACGAGGGTTTCGTGTTACGAGTAAGATTCGAAATTGGATTATTCTCGTTAAGCGAGATTTCACTGCATCGTAAAGATATAAAAAAATAATTTGAAATAAATTTTTTCATTTCGGCTGGTTCTTTTGGAAGTGTACATGTTCGTAAGGTAACTAGCATGCTTTATCGATATTTTCAAAAAGCATGATGCTCAGCTCTTCATATGTCTGTTAAAACTATTTGCAGCAGAAATTGGTTCTTTTCAATGATGAACCCCGACTTTAAAAGTCAATGAGTGAGCAAATTTACAACCTCATGATCTTGTCCCTTCTTTTGCAGAGCTACGGATTTTTCAGAGAACGGCACTTTAACATTGGTATTTATGGAAGACACCTGCTGAGTTCCCAAATACCGAGTAAAAAATTTAAAGGACTTTAGAACTGACTTGTGTATTAAACAGCTTAATAGAAATTTCTTGGAGTAAATGACCAAAAATGAAAATTAGCGTTTTCTTTTGTGCAAAGAATTAAAAAACTAAGCTTTCGGTTCACGTAATTCCTAAATTGGGACGTTTAGATAGAAATACCGTCGGATCTTCAATGAAGCTAAATATCTAACACAGAGCAATACATACATCTTCTTCTACTCTACTGTAGGATGGGCCCTGCATTGGCCTCAGTGGTCTCTCTTGCTCCTCTTCATATAGCTGCCTCCTTCTGCGTCCTGGGTTGCAACAAGAGAAGGAAAAAAACGATTAATATTTGAATAACTTTTGAATAAAAATGCTCTGCAAGACATTTTTACCTTTAAGTATTTGTGAAACTTGGATTTTATTGAAAAGATATTCAGTCAGATAAACATGTTTCATTTGATCCTTGAAACGAATCGCTATGAATCTAATACTTTGCGACTCTTTCATGGACCAAAGTCAGCTAATTGTGGCTAGGGTCCCCCTGCTGTTTGGCGATGCATACACGGAATTAAAGCATTGCTGAAATTCAAGGATTGCGCATTTCAATATTTAATCAACTAAGCTTTCAGAGACTTGAATAATTGCATCCATATTTGTTTCATATTTGAGTTCTATCGATGTGGATATTTATTTTTTCTCACAATAGTTAATAAGTAGCATTTCAATTACACGAATCTGGAAACTCCATTGTAGAAAGAAATCAATTAGCAGATAAATCTAAATGCGCTTTAATTTATGTTTAGTAAACAAATCTAAACTTTCATCATTTCTTTCAGCGGTTCAACTAAAAGGATTTCGCCTCTTTACTCTAGGAGTTTGAGAGGCTTTCAATAAAGGTTGCAAACAACACACACTCAAAAGTATTTGAAGTTTCAGTGCCTTCTCAATAATTTTTTTTGCTTTAAAGAAGAAAGGAATTGATTACAAATTTAAAGAAAGATGGAAGGATAACTCACTTTCAGATGATGTTGGTGTGGACTGCGATGGTATCTAAATGAGGAGAGAAACATTGAGTTAATTTTAAAAATAAGCATCAACCATTTAAATAAAATGCACGAATATTCAGTTCACTTCTGATGCATGATTACAGAAGAAAACAATAGTTAAACGAAAGAGAAGTTAAGCAGGTTATTTTAAAGAGTAATATTATATGAAGAAACAAAATATTTCATTAAGAAAAATTGCCGTTTTCTTCAATTTTTTTGTAGATTTATTACATGAACATCCATTTCAGTAATTCTCAAAAATGAACTTCAGAAAAATTTCGATAATTTTTTTGGTCAAACTTTTTAAAACACAAAAACAACGCTAACGGGAACGCAAAAACAACACAAATATAAATACTTCACTCGAAAGTATATATATTATTATTCATTACACATTAGATTTAAAGTCAAGGATCAAGGACCTTACAATGAAAAGGAAAATCTCGATAATGTTTATAAATGGATTATCTACCAGAACAAAATGGAAATAATGCAGGTAATATTTATTCCCTTATAAAGTCTTATTGAAGAGAAAAACTCAGAAGAATATTATTAATATTGTAGATGAATTAGACGAATTATTGCCTCAAATCTAAAAACTTTTAATGCGGCAAATTGTAGGAGTTAAAGGTCCTGTTTTTATTGACTCGATTAAGAATACGCTTGAGTAACATAATTAGAAATATACAACTATTACATTTATTTTTTACCTTCAACTTAGTCATTTCAACATTTCTGAAATTACAGTTCCAAATGGTTAACCTTTCCTCTGCATCGCTTATGCTGCTGTAGACAAAGCTTATAGAGGGACTATAGCATTAGGGTAATAACAAATTATTTCAATGCATTGACTGATTGGGGCGATGATATGAAATCTAAATCCATTTTTATCAGTCAAGTAAGGATTTGTCCAAAATAGGCTTAATTATAGGGAGGAAAAATTTTACTTACTCTGGCGAAAACTAGTTTCCCTCCCCCCCCAAATATTTTTAAATGTTTTATTTACAAGTATATTACTCGGCAAACTTCTGGAAGTTATTTACAAAATTATTGTAGCAAAAGCAGTGTGTCGATACATTTCTGCCATATATCCTGTCCATATATTTATAGATATATATCCTGTCTTTTTTTCTCCTTGAGAGCTTCTTTAGAACTTAGTTTCTTGTGGGCAATAAGTAGACTTCTATACAATACTCAAAAACAGTTTCTCCCCCCCTCCCCATTATATTGACGCCACATATACCTTGGCATCTAAGCTCACTTTCTCTGATATCTTGCTGAAATATTTTCTCTATACTTTACTGCATCATACCAAAATTGTTAGGAAAATAGTCCTAATCGGATCTCAAGAAATGCCCTTTTACGTTCTTCGAGCAGTTCAAGTCTTTAAATTTTATTTGCAGGTTTTCCGCGACCCTTTGATGTTGACGTACTTAAAAAATTCCGGAGGAAATATTTTATTGAATTCTAAATTTCTCTCCGGACCTCTTTCATTCATTTCCATTTTACTTTTAAACACCTCACCTTTGAAATGCTTTTGAATATCTGGAACGATGAATTGACCTTCCTTTAATAATACTTTCGAGAGTCTTGGGAGCTTCTTGCCAAGGCACATTCAAAATCTGTAGCATTCTATTTTGATAGTCTTACAAAATTGTTTCATGAATCCAAATTGGATGTGAAGTGGTGACAAGAGAACTCTACCGGTATCAACCTAACTTTCATAGCCTACATTTTTATTTCGGCATTTTCAGGCTTTCATATCCGGTTCCGTCTTTGATATTTATTATTTCGATTGTCTCTTGTAGTATCTTGTTTGTTGTCCAAGAATTATGGAAAGCATTTTTAGATCATTGCATACCATCCATCCTCTCTTTATATTTCAATTTGGTAAGAATCAAAACTAAATTTACCTAATTCTTTCAAGCACACTGAATATCGTAACATTCTCCAAGCAAATTTGCTGCAATTATATAGAAGAATTTCTTTGACAATTCAATAAAGAGCTCCCACACATCCACGTTATGTTATTCATCTCCAACAATCCAGTCTAACTCCAACAACGATAAACCAAATCACGTCATTATTTTGAGAAAAACTGAATAGAAATATTGAAAAAATTTGAGAAATTTTGGAAAAACCATTTCTTTTTCTAAACCAAGAGAAAGCTGTATCAGGAACCAGCAAATACGAACAATTTTGAAATAAAATCTGTCCAGATAAATATATTTTTCGATATATTACTCGACTGCTCCTGATACAATCCAATTTTCACAATTAAGGATTTATGACAGCAGTTGTTCACCCCTTTCTAGTAGATAATATATGCATTTAGGTTATGAATTTAAAAAAAAATCAATTTGTGAAAAAAATGGCATACGATGGAATTTTATTTTTTCTGAATCTATTCGAATCGACTATTAGTTTCGAAACGCCTTTTTTGGATACTAGTGTGCCTGTTATAATCAGAGGAAATATTGCCTCATCATAAGCACCGATTTAGATGAAAATAGTTTTGAAAGCTGCTATCGTTTGAAAGTTAGGAGGCAAGATCTTTCTTAAAGCCATCTCAATATATATACATAATAGTTACTTCCTCCAAGATACTATAATACTTAATAGCTCTTATACTAAGATATGCATTTTACCAAAGTATAAAAAAAACTGCCTTAGCCTCCCAATATTAATATTTTCATGTTGCATTAGGTAATTGACATTTTATTGCTAATCCCATTTTCATAGACATAAGTCAAATTTGAAAAAATTTCTACCGTATGTGTTTATATTGTGTGTAGAAATATGACTAAGCCAATTTTTAATAGATAGCATTAGAAGATATACTGATCTACAAATAAATTTTGAAAATTTGGAAAGTTTTATAACCTTTAAAAATTTGTGTAATTTCTAGTTCCATGGTAGCACAGCCTGTCGTCCAATATTGTTCAATATTGTGTGATATTATATGATATTAAACAATATTCTAAAATATGAAACATATTGCGAATATAGATCAATGTCATACAATATTGAACAATATTTGTGTGCTACTAGGTTTAACATTAAAAAAAAACCACATATTTTTTTTTAGCTTAGAAAACATGCCGAGTATTGCGCGTCTAACGAATACGAGAGAAATCATATTTATGATGAACTATACTTATTATTAATAGTGAGTTGAAAATTTTCATGAATTAATTGACGAGGCCATCAATAGTGAACGATACAAGCAACAGTCGATCAGTTTGAAGCTTTGAAGGAGAAACGTCCAGAATATAATGAAAGACAAGGTTGTATTCAACACAATGCTAGTTCACATGTTGCCAGATCACTAAAAGAAACTTTAGAATAACTTCACTGGATTGTGTTGCCCTACTGCCGTATTTGCCAGATGTTTCTCCTTCAGACTACTATTTGTTTCGTTTAATGGTGAGCTCTCGTTCTGGAGCGAGATTCAATTCCCATAGACATCAAGAAACTGACTAGATAACTAAATTGGATTTAGACAACCACTTTTTTCTTTCGAGCGAGAATTCTTTGTTGCAAGGGGGAAAAACAGTTTCAGGGAAGATGCTTTAAAGAAATTAACAATTAATTTCTTCAAGTATGTTTTTTTTAACTGAAAAATAAATGGATTATCATAGATACAATAAACAGTATAATGATGAAAGTTGCATCCAACAATTTTTCCGTAGCTGTCATTTTGCACTTTTCTTTTTGGACAAAAAGGAAAGTCAGTGACGATAACATGATTACTCATCATTGTGTTTATTTAATGGCCCATTTATATTTATTCATACAAACAAAGCAACATAATGCAATTTGGGTAAAGCGTGTAAAATTGTTAAAGTCGATGAAGTACAATCGTATTAAAAGCATCAAGAAACAAGAAAATTTCGATTTTTATTGTATTCTCCAAAATAGACGCTATTTACGTGCTTTTGAAAAATTTAATTTCAGTTTAAATAATTTAGATTTTTTGGTGTTTGCTGTATTAAAATAAAAATTTTAGTGTATTATCTCGTATTGTGCATTAATCTGTTATTTATCAGCATCAGAATTATATTAAAAATTAAGAAAAAGAAATTGAAAAAACTTGGGACAGAAAGCTCAAGATATTTCTCGTATATTTTATAGTATAACCACCCATTTTCTTTAGCGAAGTAAAATAGAGAATCTTAAACCATATCATCTATTGCCTTTCTTTAAAATCAGGACAAGAAATGATCAAATAGATTTCTATGCTCCCTTACAAATTTTATCGCTGCTGATCATTTTTAGTTCTTGAAAATCTGCAGTGTATATGTTAATTCCACAAATTAATGATAGTCCAACAATCTCAACCTAGCCGAGAATATTTCTTTAAAACAGATGTAAAAGGCTTCTCCATGCAAGACCGAAAGAAGGCAAGATTCAAGAAAATTCATTCCTGCTGTTAGGAAAAAAAGATAAGTCAAAGTTGCGTTTCAAAACCAGCTGATTGCTTCAAATACACAACTTCAGAGCTGAGCTCGAACATCATGGAAGGTATTTGAAAGCTCTTCAAAATATGAATGAAAAATTAAGATTATAGAAATTCTATATTACAACGGAACAACATACATCATGTTTCTACGAGCCAGATTATATTTTTCACTCAATTAACACAGTTATATGAGATAGCTTTTCCTATTTCCCTTTTGAAGATAAATATTGGAATTTAGCCTTTCAATGCTTCTCGAAATCTCGGTTATTTTAATAGAATACGATTCTGATTTTGGCGTTTCCAAAAATGCCTTTTCTTTCATAATTTGTAACGGAACCTAATTCAAGTGATTCGTGAAAACCGGCTGGTATCGGGTTGGACGTCAACAATGATTGTAGTCAAAATTCCACGGAGCTGAATACGACCAGGAAAAATACGGCATCGAATGCATTTACGATTTCTAAGGTGTTGGTTTAAAGAAGTTATTCAAACGAATTTCTTGGCAGTACAAAACTGACCATATTTGTATTCAGCTCTCAATTATACAATTTGGGGAATTTTAATCCACTAAAATATATTGCATACTTTCACATATTTACCGGGTTTCAGAACGTAACTTGGGAAAAAACTGATGAATTTTTGAAAATAACAATACAGTTTGTAATCAGCGAAAGGTTCAAAGTATTTGACATCAGAAATTTTTTTATTTTTCGTCACAGCAAAGAAAACTCAAGTTTTCTTTAAAATTTCGATTTAATTTTTTTATCGAGCAGTACTATACCACTCACTGATTGTTGCATTTTATCCACATTAATGAAGTAATCTGTTTCCAGTGATTGGCTCTTTCTTCTTTCTCCTTTTCAGTGTCATGTGTATTGGGTAGACTTGCTCTAATGTAGGGCAAAAGGACTTTGGCATATTTTCGTAGGAAAACAGAACGTTTAAATTTCTTTATTCGGACATTTTTGAACACTTTATGTCCTCTTCAATACAAGTTTTTATATTTCAAAATAAATTAAGAAAATGGCAAATTGATCCACGGGATAAATCTTAAGCAATAGTCGACTTTCGTAATTTTTTTGCATCGTTTCATAACTGGCATATGTATAGAAAACACGAGTATTAAATGTGAAATTCGTAATAAATGGAAAAAATTGCTTAACTAAGTTTTTTCCTGATCACTTGTTTAACAGATGTAGTATTTAAACTTAAAATTAAAGCATGACGGAGGTATGAATTTGCACCAGAACTAAATTAAATAAAGTAAAAAATCCACGAAGATTCATATTCACAAAAACAGATTTTTTAAAAAGGAGTTAACATTCTGATGCGTTTCAAGTGAGGCAACGGAAAGCAAAAGAAACTTACGGGTCTGATTCTTCCCCCTGTTCGGAATCTCGGAGGAGTTATGTCTTCCTCTTGTCTCAAAACTGGCCTTTCCTCCAGAATTTGTCTTGGTGAGACTGAAAAAAAAAAAAGAATAATCATCAGCTTTAAAAATATTCAAAAATTAAAAAGTGTGCCCGAAACGAAACTGAAATTTTGAATTTTGTTAAGACGAGTGAGTTTTAATTTGAGTGTTAACGCTCTCTTCTACCATTACGTTTAATGATTTTTGTAATGACATGTAGCTTTAATTTTGAATTTGCATTTCATTATCATTTATTTTTTGTAAATGGCAAAGTGAATTTGTATTTTGTATATTTGATAATTTGTTACACTTCAAAAATAAGAATAAGCGTTTCTGTATAATTTCACCTGAAGAAAAAATGTTTGACTAAAATATTTTAGACGTTGCAATAAATTTATAAGAAAACATTTTAATGGATTTCATTGCTGTAAATAACGCAGGTGTTTCAAATATTTCAAGATGATCCGGTAGCTAAATGCACTTCCAAAATAAGATGCGTCATCACATCACAGGAAGTTCTTTGTTTCTGGCAGATTGTTTAAAGGCCCATGAGATTATTAAAGTTCTATGCATCGGCAAAAGTTCATTTTACAATCTGCTATTACAGCGGATTGTAGTAAAATTTGTACCAAGGGATTAATTACGCTATAATCTGATGTGTGATAATCGTGTCACTGCTGATTAAGAGTTGAAGCATTCGTGGATCAAAATTGTTTATTATAAATTGTAATTCTCTAGATTTAATCTTGTAAAACTTAGTTACTAGGTTTGCAATAGCAAAAATAAACCCGAGATGTACATTTGGTGCTAGAAAATTGTTCTCTGAAGTCATTCCATCATAGCAAAAATACAGGGCATTTTAAAAGTTTCGCCTTAACCTTTAAGGATTGTAAATGCCGTTTTGACTTCAGCAGATTAATTTGTATTTTCATGCATTTCCGTTTGTTACTTAGTTGTGGAGAATTAGATGCGACATGTATAAAACATGACCTGAATACAAATGAATATTTTAAATTTTTTTATTAAGATTAAATAGAAAATTGTGTATAATTATTTTCAATTTTTTTAATTTGCTTCAAAACTTTAGCCGGAAGCAAAATGTTAAGTGCTCTTAAAACTCTTTTTTAAACTTCAATTTCTGCTTCGACTAACTAGGTACCTACAAGAATGCATATTGAAGTAGATATTTATTGATATTTTAGTTTCTGAAATATAAGTTTTGAAATGAAATTCCTTTTCTGATAAATTCAATTGAATATTATGGAGGCGACAGAAAAATATATCCGACTCTTAAAAAAAGAGGCTTGGCGAGCGGTCAGAAACGGAATGATTTGTAGCTCATTCAGAATTTTAATGAATCTAAATAGACTAAACTCATGATAATCTCTGCCGGCGTCCTGGCTTAGGGGTAGCGCGTCTTTCCCATGATCTGGCCATCCTGGTTCGGGCATGGTTGTTCTTCCACTGTGTTCTATCCGAAAGGTGTGTGAAAAAGTCCCCTCCTCTGTTAAAAGGGATTGTGCAAGCGAGTGCAAGAATGTTGTCTTCACATGAGCCAGAATTCAGACTTTTTCCCTCGTGTGCTGAGGAGTCTTCATCCTCAGAGGCTACTGCGGCCACTTTCCATGGTAACGCGGACACGACATCATGAGAATCTCCTCGACAAAATCCATTGTCTTTTGGAATCTATTTGAATCCTCTAAATATACCTTAAAATTTCAACTTAAGATTATTAGCTATACAAAATTGTCAATTTGCACTCGTAACACAGGCTTTGTGTTCATATATGAAGGGGTCAAGAAGCTCATTCATTCCTTTCCAACATATTTAAATATACAGTTAAAGCTATAGATAAATAATGGAGTGCATTTTGAAGACGATGAGGAGTTGCATGCTTTCAAAATGTAGAATTCGGTAGATGAAAAGTATGAATTTTGCGATTTTACAAGTTCACATGGCAGTATTAACACTGATTAATTCCAATGAATATTGCTCCCTGATATTAAGTTACTCTTGTATCTCGTAAACATCTGGATATTAACATGATCATTTGTTTACCTGATTTCAAACAAGACCAAATATTTGGAGCAACTCGAACAAAAATCGCGCAAATGTTTCAAACCTCCACAAAGGTTTTAAAATGTTTTTGTCATGTCATCCAAGTCATGTCAACATTTTTCAAAGTGTTTATTTGAAAATTAAAATTCTAGAATGAAAAAAATCCCGACTTCATTCATGTAATATGATAATGGGAATTATTTAAATTAAGATTAAAAATTACTGGAAACTTCCCAATTGCTTTTATATATTAAAACACTTACGTGTGCATTATTTATACATATAAAATAATTTTATATAGAACAAAGAAATTTTGAAAAATACAATCGCAATTTTATGAATGAATCCAAAAATTATGAAGTTATTCCTATATTGAATGATATATTTCAAGATATTGCAAACACAGGAAAATACGAAGTGGTATATTGATCTATCTATTCAGTTGAAATGAAAATTTCTCACTTAAACGTTATTAATTCATTATTTCAAATGTATTAAAAGACATATTTCAATATTTGCACCAAGCTTCAATACCAATGTTATTGAACTAAAAACTTTCAAGCCTGATATGGTTCACATGTCAACAATTATGTGTGTAGGATTACGCAAAGTATTAAAATGTGATTGCAATATCAAATGAATTCAATAATTTGAATTATTCTTACCTCTTTGTCTGCTTGTGGACGGTTTAGCTCTCGGCATCTGAAAGAAAAATGAAGAGTAAAATTTGAATTCAATTATTTAAGTTGCTGTTCTAAATGTTGAAACCTAATCTATTTATTGTTATAAAAATTGTATTATAAAAATTAAAAATTATTACTCTAAAATTATTATAAAATAGTTATTTAAGAATATTATGATTTTGCACAAGCATTAACAAATCTTTCATGTTGAAAACACCCATATTTCCTCAAATTTAAGTTAAAACTATTAAACAGTTCAAGTAGTTGAGCAGCAACTAATTTAACTAGTGCATGCATCATCCTTAATTCATTATATTGGGTGACCGCTGTTCAATTATCCGCTAAACCATTGGAGATATTATTCTAATTCGAAAAACGCTTTAAATGACAGGAAGTTATGCCTTATTTCAGTCAATAAATGTATTTCTGAAAATTTTTTAAATTCTGAATTATTATAAAGTTTTCTTTTCCTATTAATCATTTAGTAAAACTTTGTTGACACATTAAAACACAAGATAGAAAACTAACTAAAATTGACCAAATAGTAACAATTTAACCTGAATTAGGGTGGTATGCAAATATATTTTAAGGAATAATTTGAAAAAATAAAATTCTTGGTTGAAATGAAAAATATTCTTTTATTGGTTCAAATACAGGCGTGGATGATTAATGGCCAGATATACTATGAGCCCTCCGTGGGTTCAGAGGCTAGTTGAACAAAATTTGAAGTACTTAAAACAATTTTTTCTAGAAATTAGTTGTTAAAAGCTACATATTGTAAACATGAAATTAGAGAAAGTAAGTATTCTTATTTTTAATATTTGATAGAATAACAAAATAAAATCTTTGGCGTTGGTATTTTTATCTTTAAAGCGCGAAAAATTGTTTCACCGAAACATTTCATAATCTGGTAGATTCTCACGAATTACACTGTTTTAAATGATTCTTAAAAACCATAAAAAGTTTATTTTTTCATAAGTTATGAATAATTGTAATAATAAAAATTTAAGTATTACAATTACCAACAGAAATGAGTATTTGTAAAATGGAATCAGAAAACTGCCATTTTGATGGCGAATTCATCAACCGTCAAAACATGAAGCTTTGAATCAACTTTTAAATAGCAGCAAACTTTAAAGAGAATTTTAAAACACTTTCTCAATGTCAACGATGTAAAACCTAAATTTAGATATCTTTTGCCATGTGTTGGCTGTCTTAAAATCCGTTTATTAAACTGATATTGGGCATTGTCGTGTCGTTTTCGCAGTTCATTTCATCATTGATGCTCCACTCAATCACAGAATAACCCCGTTTGAGAAAATTTCATTTTATGACAGTAAAAATTATTCGTAACATTTCAACTGTAGAACAAAACATATGTAGCTTGGAAATAAAAAAATTTTAATGCATTTATTGAAAAAAGAAGACTTGCCTTAAAATTTATAATCTGCATATCAAAGCGATGTAGATATTGTTGCATTTCCTCACAGTTATTACTTATAAAAAAAGTCATAGAAAAATTCTGTAATGCAATAGAATGAGATTTTTTTATTTCACCCATATTGAACTAATTAACAGATTTCCCGGTTTGAAAATTTACAAAATTATTGTAGAGGTTCGATATCGTATGTGGGAACAATTTTTAAATAGCAGGTATGCATCGAATGGGATTGAAGAGTTGCAGAACGATTTTAGCAAACATCTGCTCAGATTTTTGTTTTATTTATATTTTAGCTCATGGCGAAAGAGAATACCGTGCAGACGACAATTTCACACACAAATCTTTTCAACAGTAGAAAGCGCAGGAATTTGCTTTGAAACACCTGCCTATATGATACATGTGTTAAAATAAGCGTCGTGACATTTCATTTTATTGGAACATTTTCAGTTTTTGAAATGATTTAACGTTTTCTTTATAATATTCGGTCATTTTTGAAGGAAAGACAGAGGAATAAAAACTCATCAGAAAATATCGCAAAAAGCAGCTTTTTCATGAAGCAAATTTCAAAGTCAATTTAGTAAATTTTAATTGAAGGAATACCTTTAGAATGCAGAAATTCTTCGAGGAGTAGTTTCGCACAATACGACAACTGGTACAAGGTACTATTCTGTTAGAAAAAAGCCTTTATGAAATGGGCACTATATGTTTTTTAGATACTTCGAAATTTTTCAAATGAAGTGCTAGTAAGGAAACTTGGAGCAAGGTTCAAGTGAAAGCAGCAATTGAAACCGTTTTACAGAAAGGCCAAAAAAATCAGGGAAGTAGGGAGATTAATAATAATAATAATTATTATAATCTCTGAATGCACCTCTCTCGGGAAAAGTTTCTATAATCTTTTGGAAAATCACTTCAGAAGAAAACCGTTTTCTTAGTTATCGAAGAACAAGGTCTCGCTTAACACGATCGGAAGCTAACGAGGATATTTTACGGGTTATTTGGAAATTGATGAGAAATTCTGCAGAACTCAATTCAAACTGATTTCAATAAATCGGCAATAGCTTATTTAAATTGATTGGTGTTATTAAGAGTACT
>JAPMOR010065132.1:0-15783 GCA_026543865.1 Argiope aurantia
CTAATTGGATCAACAGATTTCTTGCAGTATGGTGATTTATATAACTGTCCTGAAGAATTACGCCTCTATCCGTATCGTTGCATTGATGAAAGATCTTCTTATGGAATTTGGTACTTCCAAATAAATATTTTATTTTGTTCTCAACTGCGCCTGATTTATAGAACGGTGTTGCAGGGCATGACAAGTAATGCAGAGGTCTAGCTTCGTAGCGTGCTGATGATGAACGCAATAATTATGACATAAATGGTTATCTCATACTCCCAATCTGAAGCCTTTTTTTCAACTCATTTCAATCAATAATTCCACTGAAATATTGAATTAGATAATTATCTTAAATTAATGTTACAATCACTTAATAATGGTATTTTATCCTGCACGTTTATTTAAAAAAATCCTTTAAAACATTTTGCAGAAAAGAAATATAATGCTTTATTTGAAGATATATTATTAACAATCTACTTGGATCAACAGATTAGATGTGAAAATGAAGATTTATTTTTCCTTAGACAGGTATTTCTTGCTGTATGGTGATTTAGATAACTGCCCTAAAGAATTATGCCTCAATCCGTATCATGGTATTGATGGAAGAAATGCTTGATGAATTTGATACTTTCAAATAAGTATTTTATTTTGTCCGCCCCTGCGTCTGATATTTAGATGGGTATTGCAGGTCACGGCATGTACTGTAGAGACCTTGGTTCGTATCGTTCTCTTTCTGAAAGCAATGCTGATGAGCTAAATGATAATCTTACACTATCACTCTGAAGCACTTTTATTTTTAAGCTCATTTCATTCAATAATTCCACCGAAGTATTGAATTAGCTAATTATTTCTAATTAATGTCGTAATAACTCATTGCTCTGAATCAGAGATTTTTATACTACATGTTTTTTTGAAAAAAAATCCTTTAAAATATTTTACCAATAAAAGTATAATTCATTATGTGAAAGGAAACTGTATAAAATCTAATAGTATCAACAGATTAAAGGTGAAAGTGAATAAATTTTTTCTGAGACTGATATTTTTTGCATTATGATAATTTAAATAACTACCTAGAATATTTCGATTCAATTTGTATCGTATTACTAAATGAAGAACTTCTTATGGAATTCTGCTCTTGCAATTATCAATTTATTTTACCAACAGTCATATCTGATATATGGAATGGTGTTACAGATCACCCCCTGTTATTCGGTTCGTATCGTGTTCATGATGAAAGCAATACGTATGAGCCATATAATTATCTCACATTATCATTCTGAAGCGCTTTTATTTTTCAGTTCATCCCTTTCAACTTTACATCTGAAATATTTATATATCTCAATATATTAAATCCTTGTCGAAATAAATCATTTCGACACGTTGCGGTTTTCATTTTTCACATTGAAGAGGTGCACTCTTAGATTCCGAGGTTCAATTCAAATTTCTTTTGCATAATGGACTCTAAAATTTCAACGACTATGGTAAAATAACAAGATTATCCCTTAATTAATAAGAACCTTCTCCTGTTTAGTATAAAACGAATAGAGTCTGCGGGAATTTGAGCGTTTAACTATGCTATTATACCTCAAAGCACATACCTTTAGAACTAACAGTATTTATGTAGCTTTGAAAATATTCTATATATAAATTTAATAACGTGGAAAAGGTATCGTGTTGAAAGGCAGTAACAGAATAATAATTATTTCAAATCAAGCAAAAATATGTAATTTGTGCTTTTGAGAATAGCGCGTTTTATTTCTTAAGTTCAATAAAAATATCTTATGAAAACTAAATTTTTAAGGCTGCAAATTATCACACATTAATCACACAACTCATAAGAGACTTCTCATCATCAGTCTGATACAAACCTCTGCTCGCCACAATTGGAGCAGCCATCCCTACCACTACACCACAGGCTGCATGCGTCTTGTTTAAAAGCATTCATCCAGTTTCAAATAAGTGTTCGGTTTCTAAAAATACGATTATAGAGGCATTTCGTCTTTAAACACAATCGTAAGCAGCAACTTCACGGTGGTTTTTTTATGGCTTTTGAAGCAGTTCTTAATATGAAAGATATCAGGAATGTTTGATTTCTTCATGAGTAGGATGTGTGCATTCATCCCGTGCCATATAAATATATTTCGGAATGGGTTTTCCTTTCCTCCATTTCCCAGAAACACCTATATCATTTTATAGTTAAAGCAGAGCAACTTACTTTACATTGTAGAATATCTCACCGATATTCTAATAAATGCAAAATGCCGTATAGCATTTCAAAGTCAGCATAATGATGTTGACGGGTATTTTGTTCTTAAAAAGAAGATATCTATTCTGTTATTATTTGAATTGTGTAGTAATCAGTAATTTTTAAACATAATTTTTCTTCGAGGACCATGGAGGAAACAAAAGTGAGTTGATATTTGACTATTATACAACAGTCTGTTCCTAATTTTAAGCAGTTACTGTATTTCATCTAAATAGTCATTATAATACTTTTTTTCAATATATAAGCATGTTTATCTGCAGCACATAATAAAAATTTAAAATATTTCAGAATTTTAGAGACAACTTCAACTCATATTAACAAATAATAAAAACGGAACAGAAAAAAAAATTCCGAAAAATTAAACAATTAAATATAACCGAATATACATTATTTTCTCTAGAGGCGGTTGATCATCAGTTAGTACCGCGCCTAAAGATGAAAAAAATCCTTATGCATTCATTGATAACAAGCGACTATGATTGCAACCCAACATTCTTCACTTTCTCGTATACGCAGAGAAAGTAAAGAATATTTCTCCCTCTGAGCCCGGAAAAACATTTTCTGAAAAATTCATTCCAAATCTGCAAATTTCTCTGTAATTCTGAACGAAATCCATACTAAAAAGTTTTTCCCATCAAATTGTCCGAAAATATATTTAAATTATATCTACGGAAAAAATATGCTTCTACATTTAACCTCTACAATTGTAGATACCAATCATATTTAAAACTAATTCCGTCAAGGTGTTAGCCAAATCTTGGTCTTCTTTGACACAACTGTGTAAATGTTGTTGTTCGAAAATGCCTATTTATGATTTAAATGTTTGAAATTTATTATGTGATCCATTGATTAGAAATGTACTTTTATGTCAAATTTTAGTTTCGATAAGTTGCAAAAGAGGCATCTATAAAGATGTCTTTAAAGAATAATGTAGAGGAACCGCCCATCTTGCAAAGGTCTGAAGCGGAAAACTTGTTCTCAGTACCACAGAATGTATAAAATTAAAGTAACGCAAGATGTATCTCATACAAAAAGCCTTTTTCTCATTTGTAATCTGATTCCGGGATATCCTAGGCAATTATGTGATATTTTCTAGATAATGAAACAAAATTTTAACGCTTTAGAGAAGAAATTAAGTAATCACGAATCTTATAACTAATTTCTCATCAGCACTGAACGAACCGCTGTCTGTCATATGCAAGACATATACATTTACTAGTACACTATAGAAAAAACATCCGCTGTTGCAAAATATTTTGAAGCTTCTGTAGAGGAAGATTTTATATGTAATTTTTTTTAGAGTTTAATACCCTGAAAATTTTCATAACATTTTACACCTTTTTCTAAGGCAACTTTGTAATTTACGTATATATCTGTGATCAATATTTAAGGAATAAAAACCGCGGTCAAGGTTTTTGGGACACCCTGCATAACCCTTTAAACATTCAAGATATTTTAGAGAGAAAATATCATGAATACCTTTTCTGCATCCAGAAACAAATCCAGATTTTTCGATTTGCCAGTGCAAACACTGTGTATCGCACTCGATGTTCGGTCTCGGCATCTCGAACAAATGTGATCTGGAACGAAAGATGGAATAAATCGGTAAAATGCAGCTCATGGTAACATTATGATCAAAATTGAAAGAAGGAAGAGAATGTTTTAAAATGAAATCCAGTTAAAACTTTAAAATTGAACTACATATTTTCTGGTGATATAGAAATCATTTTATGACAATTCATTCCAATCGGGAGAAATCAAAAATATTTTTACTGGTGCAGCAAATATCAGAAAATCTTAAAGATCCTATTTCTTTAGTCCGTTGATTTCTTTAATTGCATTTAACAGACTTTTTCAGAATCAAAATTTCCTCGGTAATAATTAAGATGAGATAAATAAACTCTTTACGTGCATATAATAAAGGGAAAGAACTGATGAATGAATTTGCATGAGACTTGGTCGCATTAGTTTTAAATATTGTTACCAAGAAAGATTTCATACCAATTTAAATGTCTTAAGATGTAAATTAATTTTTTATAACTTTCTTTTTTTTTTCTTCATGCATTATTTCGATCTTCAAAAGAAATCCCTTTTCTTGATCATTAAATAATTGTCAGCAAAACTGTCTGCAAATATTCTAAACATAAAATTTATGAACAAAATCAATAATTTTACATTTGCAATTATTTTGAAGATATTTGTACAAAAAGAAATCTATTTTTCTTTCTCTAAATCATTCTGTACTTGCTTACGTTTCTTCCCAAATTTATTAGCTCTAATATTCCTAAAATAACTCCTTTATTGCTCTTTACAAGAAAAATTATTATTTTATATGGAACACTACTAAGCAACTTAGTAAATCTGCCTAATGTTAGTATCCTTAATATACTATTTTCACACTGTCACTCTCTTTTAAATTTAAATATAAGTTACTTGGCATTTATACAAGAAATCAAATCCTTTTTCAAGTTACCATTGAGAATGAAATAAATTTTCTAAACTCATAAATGATTAAAGCTTTTAATGATTCCCATTTTAATGAAATAAAAATTAAATACGGAATAAAAAAAATACATATTTATTTTTTAAGACATTTATCAATAATTATCCTGCGAAAACGCAGCTATCATAATAATAACAGTGTAACAATTATGATTCAGTAGCGGCAATTATTTGCGATTTTTATAAGATGTCTATTAGCATGTCTGATAAATAATTTTCTACATATTGTAAGTACAAGTACCAAAAATATTATTTCATGTATTACATTATTACGTCACACGTTATTTATTTGATTACTATTTATGCAAAATTAATATTTTTAATAGCTCAAGAAACAACAGAATTTTTGGCACCAATTACGGTTAATCATTTGTAAAGTAGTAAAGTCTGCCTGTGACAATTTCAAACTTTTCCACACTTTTTAATTTCAGCTTCCAGCATTTAACCCGAAATATGTACCCACCCTCACCCAAATGCCATCATAAAGATTAAAAATAATATCTTCTAAACGTCCACTTGCCAGCGAGGAAATCAACTTAGAGCAATCTCTTCTCTATATCATCTGTAACGGTTTAATAACAAATTAACGGTGAATTTCTATAAATTAGCAAATCTTGTAACGAGTGCATCTGACAGCTCTAAGAAGAAATTGGCAGACTCTTTTCCATCAAGTGTCATTTTTAGAAATGAGTTATCAAATAGGAGTAGCAAGGCTATAACATTAATTTTGAAACATAAGTATACGTTTGAAAATTGACCATAAAATGATTTTGTTGTTCTTGTACAGTAAAAAGAAGTATATGTTTTTGTACTTGTAATTATTGATATCTAATATTAATATAATACGATCAGATTTTTTTATAAAAAATATCACAAGTCGGTGACACATTTTAAATATAAATCGCCATTTTTTTTAGTCAAATAATATATTAAGATATTAATTATTTTATAAAATACTATTAATAATAATACAAAGATTTGATGAGATATGTGTTTTTAAATTGCTCGTAATTTTTGTTAAAATTTGGCTAATCGAATGTTGCATTTGTTTGGAACTGAGGCAGCAGATTCAAATGTTTGTAATCCATTCTTGCGCATCGTAAAATCGACAGAAATGCATCAGTTTTAAATTCAACATAAATATCAGAAAAACTATTCTTAAAATTGCAGTTCTAGTAAAATACATGTTATTTTAAAAGGAATGAAAGGGAGATCGAGAGAATATATAATTTAAAATGAATGAACAAGAAATGAATATTCCTTAATTTTAAGGATTTTTTATATCAGCTCCCTATTAGGAAGGTTATTTTCAGATTTCTTTTATATTTTTGAAACTTGGTAAAAGCGAGCAACTTAACGTTCTGGAGCACCAGACTGCCGTCGTCTGCTTAGGAGTATTCATAAAGTTTATGAAAAAATTTCTCATCATTAGAGGATTTTTTTGACATCTAAGTATTAATTTGAAACAATTATACGATACAAATGTCTTTCCTTGGCTACAATCTCTTTTAACATTTTATAGATTCCAGCCTATTAAAAGCAAATATTGACTGAAAAGACTTTATTTGATATCAAATTCCTTCTTTCTTACGGTAATTTCTTTTTTACATATTATAAAATTTTGCTAAAAACAAAAATAGGAAACCATACTTGAATTAAAAATTCTAAGAAGTTCAAAAATAAATGAGCTACAGGGTTGCTCCATAAGATCGAAGCAGCCAATTATCGCTTCAGAGTAACAAAGATAGCAGTCATCGAATTCATGAGCTGTTATTCATCATTAGCACGATTCGAACTTACGTCTTTGCATTCGAGTCAAACACTTCAACAACCACCCTCAGAAGCACACGCTCGAAAAACGTAAAATAAAATATTGTTCACAGCTTTTATAAAAGGTTTAAAGATTTCCATCACTCAAAGTAACATTTTTCATCTACGTCCCTGTTAGAATTGGAAGCATTCTTCTAAGAGAGCTTTACTGTCACAAAAGGCGATGAATAAAGTAGCACACGAAACCGACCAGCAAAGAAATAACAACCCGGTTTCATTGTCGAATCATAATTAAATTCGTATTTCATGAAACAGACTCATTCTCATCGATTAAAACCTGTTTCGCATTTGTATTCAAGTTTAATCTACGATTAATTTATAAATACCTTCATATCATTCCTCATACTTTATATATAAAAAAAGCTTTAAAGCATTGCGAAAGCTAATGAGCGATCGTGAAGATTTACGATCATCAAAACGCCTTTCTTTCTAATAATCAATCATGGCAATGACAGATTTCTTATTCACACATTTTTCTCGCAGTTATTCAGGATTCAGTCTCCCACCTTTTGATCCGAGACCTACAACTTTATAAAGTCGTATATTTGCTTTTAGGGAAAAAATGAATTTAAAAAATTTAACTTTGTTGTTAAAATAGATGAATATTCATCCTTAATGAATATTCATCAATAATTCGATTGTTCGTATTGTAAGGAAGAAAGAAATTGGAGCTCTAGAAAATGAGTTACTGCAGGGGAAAGTGCAGAACATTTGAATGATTTTTAAGAAATTAGTTATTGACTTCATTTATATCATCCCCATTCGAATGATAAAGAGCGACTGAACACTGCTGAGTTTGCATTTATATTATATTTTAAGAGCTCAAAAGTTGGAATTTTAGAATTTATTTATTTATTTACTTTTGCAAAAAAAACTTTTGTGTTGGGACAAGATACAAGATTGTTTTATATTTCCAAAGAGGTGTGTTGAACTTCCGATCTGCGTTAGCTACAAAATAGAAGGCGTTGACGAGAAATCTTTTCTAAAGAAAATTTAAAAAATCCCCTGCTTCAGAGAGAACTTCGTATACAATCACAGCGCTCATGAGCAATTTTTTCATCATCAGCAGGGATCGAACCTTCGTTTATTTGACAAGACGCTGAGACGCTTCCAACTACGCCCGTAATCCACATACTTCAATGCAAAAATATTTAATATTTCTCATCCAAATTGCTGACGTAAATCGGTAATTGCTTTTGATAATGGTGATGTTTTTATGTTTTTTATTCTATAATTAATTTCTGTTTAGTAGCTTGCAAGAATGAAAAAAAGTCAAATGTTTTTTTTTCTCTCCAATATTTGCGATAAATGAACGGTTGTATTGTATTTCTATATTTGAATAAAAATATTTTCTGTTAATGGTAAAAATTATAAATCTGTGTATTATTTCAAATAAAAAATCTAATTTAATAATAATTGCAGATAAAAGAAAGTGTTGTTATTTTCTCATTCTATAAATTTTATAGTAAGATGAGTTTCAACAAGTTATGATATTAAGCTGAAGATCTAAAATTAAATCTTTTAAGATTTAATTTTCGATTCTTTTCTTTTCTTCTTACGATTTTAAGATTCTTCTTTAATTAAAGATTCGAAAATTCTTTTCTTACGATTCTTTTCTTCCTTCATTCATATCTTGCCCATTTTAATGCAAAAACATAATTAAATGAATTTTGTATTTATAATATATTAAAACAGTCCGAAAGTTCCAATTTTTAAATTAAATCAGTTTTATTTGAAAAAAGAACATTTTATATTGGAGAATTATACAGGTTAGTGCCATGTTTTCAACAAGTATATGTTGAACTTCCGATCTACATTTATTAAGTAAGAAAAAGCATTGACGAGAAATCTTTTCTGAAGCAGATTAAAAACATCTCCTGCTTCAGTATGTGTTTGTCATACAATCTCAACAATCATGAGCAATTTTTTCGTCATCAGCAGGTATCGAACCTTTATTTATGAAGATAGAATGCTTCGAACTACAGAAACAAATCAAATATTTCGATGCAAAAATATTTAATATATCTCATTCAAATTGTTCAAGTAAATCATGAAGTCAGCTTATTACCTTTTTGTCCTTGAGGTAATTTTACGCTTCTAGCGGATGAATACTAGAATCAGTTGCAGGAGAAATAAATTCGCATCAAAAATGATTTATTCGTGTTCAACCATTAAAAAAACAAAACTAATTAATACATTTTTTTGCTATTCATCTGAGCCAATTTATTTTATTGAAAACAGTTTCCATTCTAATATTATCTCCCGTTGGGCAGCTTACAGGAAAAAAAATCGATCAAATATTTTTCCGCGAGAAATGAACCGTAATATATCATTTCGATATTCGTTTGAATTATTTACTTTTAATATCAAATCTCATCAAACTGAGTTTTATTGCTGAGAAAAATCTAATTCAACATGAAGTACGTATCATACATCTGGTGTTGATTATTCTCTCAATAAATTTCGCAGCAAGACGAGTTTAAAATGTTAGCAAATTAAAATTTAGAAAATCGGTAGTTTTGATTGTTTTTATTCAGGGGGAGACTGAAATTAAAATTGCAGAAAATTAGTTATTGTGTGTGAGAGTGGTATGGATTGACACTTTTACAGGAAATTACTGAATAACTGCCTTCATGTATTCTACATTTTAATTCGAAAGCGCAGCTTAGCTTTGCTGCGTTTTGTACTTATAATATATTTAAAGAAAATTACATTATGATTTTTTTTGAGAAATGAGCCTTTTGTTTTGGAGAATTATAAAAGATAGTGTTGTACCTTCGAAGAGGGTATGTTGAACTTCCGATCTGCAGTTATTACAAAAAAGAAAACATTGACGAAAATTTTTTTTAACAAAAATTAAAAGCATTCCCTGTTTCGAAATAGATTTTTCATACAATCACAGCACTCGTGGGAAATTTTCTCATTTTCGGCAGGGTTCGAAGCTTTTTTTAACAGTCTAGAACCAAAGATAATGCCAAATAAGCTTATAATTCGCTTGATTCTGTTCAAAATATTTAATACTCCTCATTCGCATTGTCACTTAAATCATAATTCAAATAATGGACTTTTTTCAGTGTTCCGATATGTCCGCTGTGTCCTGGTGGTAAGGTCTAGGCTTGGGAATCGGTGAGTTTCAGGTTCGGAACCAGATTCCGCCGGGTAAGCGTCAGGTAAACGGATATGGAGTACGTTAAATATATTGGGATTAAGTGTTTTCTGACTGCTGAGGGGTGGAAATATTCAGAAGGGTACCACCTCAGGTTTCGTCCTTATCTGCACGCGGCTTATAATTACAAAATCCGTCCTACAATAACCATAGTGTTGCTTTAAAATGAGGCAATAATATAACTAAACTAAACCTTGAGATGACTGTAAATTTCATGCGGATGAATTCTAGAATTACTAACAAGATAAATTAATTTGTGTCAAAAAAATTTTTTTTTCGTGTTAAAACACTGAAAAAAATTAAAACAGGTAGTTTCATTTTCTTACTGTCCATTCAGCTAAGCCAATGTATTTACAAATGTGGACAAACTTAGTTTCCATTCTAATATTTACTGCTGTTTAATAGCTTACAAGAAAAAAAAAAACGATCAAAGGATTTTTTTTTAATTTGTCGAGAAATAGATAGTTATATTGATATTTTCATAAAAATGTAATTAAAAATCATAATTCTGGATAATATTTCTTAAAATAACCCAATTCAGCATGAATTTCAGAAAAAGTATGATGCGTTTCAAGAGATTTGTGTTTCTGTATCACGTTTGTTATTTAGAATCTTCATTCCTTTGTTTCCCATTTTAAGGCGGAATCGGAACTGAACACTGATGAATTATGTATTTATAATATATTTAAAGAGGAAAGAAGATCAATTTTTAAATTAAATTCATTTTTTTTGAGAAAGTAATATTTTTTATTGCATGTTGCATGTTGACATTCAGATCGGCATTTATTACAAAAGAGAGAAGAGTATTGTCGAGAAATCTCTTCTGAAGAAAAAAAAAACTTCCCGTACTTCAGATGGCATATGTCATACTATCACAGCATTCACGAGCAATTTTATCATCAGCAGCAGGGATCGAACAGCTCTCTATTAGGCTAGAAGCTTTGATGCTTTCAACTAAGCACACTATCCGCATGCTTCGTTGCAAAAAATATTTATATTTCACGTATCTCATCCAAATTGCTCAGAAAAATAATGAATTCAAGTATCTACCATTTGGTCATTGAGATGAGTTCAAGTTTTAATAAAAAGAATCCTATAAGTAGCTGAATGGGAAATTAATTCCTATCAAAACTGTGGGGTTTTTTTTTTCTTATTTAAAAATTGAAGAAACAAAACAAATTATTTCATTTTCTTACTATTCAGCTGAGCAAATGTATTTTAAAATACTTAGTTTACATATTAATATTAAATGCTGTTTAGAAGCTTGCAAGAAAAAGAAACGATAATACTTTTTTAATCAAAATTTGTTTGAAATGATCTGGTCATGAACTGGTATTGTATTTTGTTATTATTTATAAAAAAATTATTTTTAATGCTGAAATTTATATGTCTGTGCAATATTTCAGAAAAAAAGCTAACTCATCATGGATTACAGATAAGCCAGATGTTTTTCTTTCTACACTAAAAAAAATTTCGCAGCAAGTAGAATTTCAAGAAGCTAACCAATTAAGATTTTAAAAAATTGATTGTTTGGTATATTCTTATTGTGGCAAAGATGGAAATTAGAATTGCGAAAAATTAGTTATTGAATTTCAGAGTGGTTTGGTCTGACCATTTTTATAAGAAATTATTTATAAACTTTATTCATATCTTCCCCATTTTAATGCGAAGCTCAACATTACACTTCAGAGTTTACTTTTTATAATATATTTAAAGAGTTCAACAGTTCCAAGTTTTAAATTAAATTAATTTCTTTGACACAGGATAACGTCATACATACGAAGAAAAAAATGTTTAATTTTTCTATCTGCATTTATCACAAAAGAGAGAGCTTTCACGAGAAATGTTTTCTAAAGAAAATTATAAACATCCCATACTTAAGAAAACAACTCTAATGCAAAAACAGCATTCATGAGCAATTTCATCAGCAGCAGCATGGATCAAACCTCCGGTTATCAAGTTAGAAGCAACGACACTCCCAACTATGCTCAGATAGGACATGTTTCGCTTCAAAAATATTTATTATTACTCATCCTAATTGTTCACGTAAAACGTAAAGCCAGATAATTGGTCATTGAGATTTTATGATTCAACTGAAGTAATTTTATAATTTGTTACATCAGAAGTTAATTCGTATCAACAATGTTTTATTCGAGTTAAAATATCGAAAAAATAAAGCCTATTATTTTATATTGCTACTATACAGGTAAGCATATATCTCAGTATGTTTTAAATTATTGTAAAATTTAGTTTCCTTTCTAATATTAATTGCTGATTAGAAGCTTACAAAAAAATATGCCATCAAATTATTCTTTTTTAAAAATTCGATTTACATTAACCGTTAATTCTGTATGTCTATAGAAATTTTCTTTTTAATGTTAAAAATCATAAATCTGTTAAATCCACTGACGGAAAAAAAATTGGAACACGAAGAAAAAATTATTGCAGAGTATTTAAATTTGGACAAGGCATTTGTCTAGTTAACATGTTTAATTGATTAAATTTTCAAGATCACAGGTTAATTTAAGCTCGAGAAAATGCATTTAAAATGTAACATGTTGTTATATTAATAGCCGTGTATCCTCCAGAATTTTTAATGCAAGCTTGCAAACGTGCATGCATTCTGTCATGCAGGTGTCGAATGTCGCTTTGTGGTATGGCATTTCATGTTTTTGTACTTGTTCTGTCAATACTGGGACGGTAATACTGGCTGTGGATGATGCTGGAGTTGTCGTCCAATGATATCCCATACATGTCAATTGGATACTGATCTGATTATTTCGGAGGCCAAGATAATATGTAGTCACTCTGCAGAACACGTTGCGTTACAACAGCGATATGATGGCGAGCGTTATCCTGTCCCCCTTGAATGCTGTTAATAAATAGCAGTGCTACAGGATGAATAATCAGACTGGCATACAGACTTGCAGTCAGTGTGTTTGTTATAACCTGTCATAGGAATTTGCTCCCCAGAGCATAACTCCAAGTGTAGGTCCAGTGTGTCTAGGCAACAGACCGTGTGTTTGCAGGCGTTCCCCTGGCCTCCTTCTGACCAACACGCGGCCATCATTGGCCCCAATGCACAAACTGCGTTCATCAGAAAACACAAAAAATCTCCACTCCTTCTTCCAATGAGCTCTGGCTTGGCAAAACTGGCGTCGCGAACTGCAATGGTTTGAAGTCAGAGAAATGCACGCTATAGGGTGTATGGCTCGGTGCAAACTTTGAAGTAATCGATTTCTAACGGTTCGTTGTGTCACTGTTGAACAAACTGCAGCTCGAATTTCTGCCGCAGACGTAGTACGATGCGCCACAGCCGTTCCCCGGAAACTGCGGTCTTCCCTCTCAGTAGTGCCGCGTGGTCGCCTGGAACCCGGTCTTCTTCAGGCAGTAGCATCCTTTGGCTACTGCTGCCAACAATCATGCACAGTGTATACATTCCGGCAAAGTCTTTCTGCAATATCGCGGAAATAAAATCCACCTTCTTGTAGCCCTATTACACGACCTCGTTCAAATTTGGTGAGAAGCTTATAGCAGCTTCTTCGTTTTCCTAAAGACATTCTTGACTAAGATCAACTCCAAATGCCAAATTTTAAAGAAAAATAACACTCACGAACTTTCCAGAATGCATTTAAATCAAACCTCATATGCAAATTCTAAATGGCGCTATTAGCCCCACACTTCTGACCGAAATGTGAAATTTGAGTCGATGTCATCTTTCAGGTGTATAAACATGCCTACAAAATTTTGATTATCTAACACAAGTCTTTCTTGCTGTTGGGATTTTTTTTCCGCCTGTGTATTTCGGAAAGAAAACCTAATTAAGCTAGTTTTACAGATAAAACAGATATAATTCTTTGCTATCTCTATAAGTTTCGTAGTAAGAAGAGTTTCTAGAAATTAGAATTTTTAAAAACTGATTGTTGTTATTGTACAATAAAGGAATTAGAATTGCAGAAAATTCAGTGTCGTGTTTGAGTTTTGTACCTTGATCACTTGCATCCGAAATTATTTTCCTTTATTTAATGCTGAAGAGCCTTTTAACATTGCTGAGTTTTGCACTTATAATATATTTAAATATTTCAAAAGTTCCAATTTTTAAATTAAGGTTATTTTTTTTGTGACATACGTACCTTTTATGTTGGTAAATTATACAAGATTGTGTCATACGTCCGACGAGGTTATATTGAACATTCAATTCTGCATTTATTTCAAATGAGACAGCATTGATAAGAAATCCTTGGTAAAGAAAATTAAAAACTTTCCATGCTTCAGAGAAATAAAAGTAGTTCGGTTATGACATTCGAGAGAAATTTTCTCCTCATCAGCATGAACAAAATGCAAAAACCGGATCTCAATGATTTTCAAGAAGAATTAAAGAAAAGGAAAAGAAATTTTCTTAATAATATTATTTTGAAATAATTTACCTTATTTATGATTAATATTTTGAAATACTTGGGATTTGTAAATAAGTTAAAATCACAAAATTGAATTAAATAAAGTTACTAAAAATCTTAAAAAATACACATCAAAATTCCTAGATAATGGCTGTTGTAAAATTTGAATCTGATTAAATACGTTGCCAATCAAAAATAAAAATTACAGATTTAGTAATAGAAAAAAATGTAAAATATACGTACTAACGGCTCACCATTTACTTTCCGTCATTCAATAGTATTTGGGATCTCTGTAATTATTAATGGATGTCATGACAATGCATACTTAGCTCCGTTTGAAATAAAATACAAAAAACTTACAATCAATATTTCTTATCCAATTTGTTCGTGTAAAACGTAAGGATATTAATTGTCCTTTGTCATTGAGAAGTTTTGGCGTTTCATACAGAGGAATATTTTTATTTGCATGAGAGAGTCAATGATGTTAGAAAGTAATTATTTAGGTTTAAAAACTGAAGTAAAAACCAAATTAATTTCTTTTTCTTTTTATAATTCAGTTAATAAAAAATGTTCCTATATATTTTGAACAGAAATAAAAACTTATAATCTATACTAATATTAAGTTTTTTGTACTAGATTCGAAGTAAAAGAGATATAAATTTTTATGTCAAATAGGTCTTTTTTTATATCAAAAAACTTTTAAAAATCCAGCAATGTACATTTTTTATATCTGCATTTCAAAAATCAAGTTTTAGTGCTGTAAAACTGTAGATTTGTGTTATAACCTGGTGAAAAATTAATCGGTATGAATTACACACAAAGGGCAATTATATTTACTCGCTTTGTATTTTTCGTGAAAAAGAGAGATTCTGGAATCTAAAAAATTAATATTTCAAATTTATTTTTCTTTCGATTGTTAGTATTGTATGGAAAAATAAATTTAGGATTGTAGTATATTTAATGATGTAGGTGCAATTGCTGCGTCTTTGATCGATTTTTTTTATTATTTATTGACTTCAATTTTAAATTTCTGATTTTAATGTTAGTGCTGAACCTTATGCTTCTGAATTTTTAGTTTCTAATACATTTTAAAAACCTCATACTCCCAATTTTTAGACTTCATTTTTTTAAGCTACGGTCCATGTTGAGTATTAGTACAACATAGTGTCATACATCAAACGGGCGGGTTTTAAACGTCTTATCTGGCTTTGTGGCGAAAAAAAGTCTTTAATGAGAAATCCTTTCTAAAGAAGTTACTATTAGCCGCAAACAACCGCTGCTTATACACTCAGCAAACAAATACACTAAAAAGCAAGTTATGTAATTCACCGACGAAAAGTTGAAAAACTAATTTCTTCAAAATTAAGGAGCAACCATTGAAATATTAAATTCTCAATAGGGAATCAAATCTAGATATTTCTAACCTCAGCTCATAAATTTCCATTTAAAAGAAACTAGATTTTGAATATATTTAATTTATCCCAACCTTTCAAACCTTGCTTTCTATAACAACCACATTAATTTATACAATGGATTTCACTATAACACCTCTTGAATTTAAAGAGTAGTTATATAAAATTTCTTAAGAAAAAATTTCATTTCTCTTTTTACAGTACTAAATAATAACGTTCCTATAAAAT
>JAPMOR010065140.1:0-43517 GCA_026543865.1 Argiope aurantia
TAACATTAGAACATAAATTCACCATAGCTTTGCGTGCAGAGGCATTTAAGATTAAGATCTACGTCCTCCCAAAATAATCTCTTTGATGCGAGCTTCTTTTTCAGGGCATCGTGTATTTATTTATTAGACACTATTTCCTAAATCTCTTCTTTCCTACCCCCACCTACATTCAGTCGTGTTGCCACCAATCCGACACGAAAAATCTCAGGGAGGAATGAGGTGTGGAATAATTCATGAGGGCCTTTTCTATCTCTCGCGTGCAGAGGGATTGATCCCTTCCGAGAGGCAATTTGTCCTGCTTCGCCATTGGTCAGACACTCAATGACCTCATACCACCCCATAAAAGAAGAAGGAATAAATGCCCTTTCTTTAATCCAAACGGCCTTGGTTTGTCAAAGGCATTCCAGAAAAGCTCTCGCGTAACGTGATTAGAAAACCATGGATGTTTGTGCCAAGATGATAGGAAAAAAATTGCTCTTCTGGAAATGGATCTGTCGCAGTATCTTTATAAGTAAGGTTATAGCTTACCACAATCCGAGGACGTATATAAGGAAAGAGCGGAACCAGATTTTATTGTATTAGTACTTTGTAAGTTAGAATACCCATTTAATGTTTTATATTAAAGATTGCTGTCTGGAAATTTTATAACAGAGTAATTTTTTCTCCATGATCTATGATAGGGCATAAAAATATTTTCATATTTTAAATCGAATGTTAAAATAAACAAGTGGTGTTCTGGTTAGTTTAACAAGTCATTTTTTTTTGGTAAAATGAAAACGTAAATCTAAACTTTCAGAATTTCTTGGAGAAAAATAACATCCTTCTTAAGCTTCTCTCTAAGAGAACTTAGCATTTTTAAAAATAATATTCATGAAAAATTATATTTAATGTTACTTTATTTGTTACTGAAAGATCAAAATTATTCCAAAAGAAGAAAGTAGGCAGCAACTTTAAAGAATATAGGATTATGCATGTTGAATAAATAGAAAGGGATATATATATATACATCTTCCATTAAGGCACTGTACGTAAATTAAGCAGATATTAAAAATCAATAAAATTTACCAAAGTAATGAGTAACAGTTGCATATATGAAAGAGAACAATATTAAAAAACAAATGGTATAAATAGACTGATTTTATGAATGAAGTTGAGAATTAAAAATGCTTTTATGATTACACAAATGATTGATATTTAACGATAAAATCATAAATTAATAATAATTTGTTAGATTTAAAGGTAAAATACTAAATTAATGATAATTTATTAGATTTAAAGATAAAATCTTAAATTAAAGATAATCTATTAGGTTTAAAAATGAAATTATAAATTAATAATAAATAGCTAGATTTAAACTTAAAATCCTAAATTAATGATAATTTGTTAGATTTAAAGGTTAAATCATAAATTAATAATTCGTTTGGTTGAAACATAAAATAATAAATTAATGATAATTTGTTAGATTTAAAGACAAAATCATAAATTAGTGATAATTTGTTAGGTTTAGAAATAAAATTATAAATTTTGATAATTTCTTAGATTTAAAGTTAAGATTACAGCGCATCCTGCAGAATTGTTTGATTTAAAAATAGAGAATTAGCATAAATGTGAGAGTAAATCAAAGTACTCCCTTACGGAAAGCAAGGAACTAAATCGAATGAATTATAGCTTTCTTGTATAATCAGGATTTTCTTAGCTAGAAACACTATTTGCTGGCGAATCAGCCATTGTTTATTTCAATTCTCATATTGCTGTTCTAGAGCAAATCCTGTTGAATTAGTTACAATTTGTCGTCTCAACTTAGAAATTACTTTTCAAAAATTGTGAATGAAATTGATTATTCGAGTTCCATGGGTTAAGTCAGTCTGATTTCTTGTTTACATCCAGTGCTCCGAAAAAAGAAAAAAAAGAGTTAATTTGACTCGGTGTCTTTCCTTTGGATCTTTGATATAATTCCTGTTAAGGTTACATAATTTGCTGATTACAATATTCTAGAAAAATAGTGTAGTGCATTTTAAGCTATCTGTATTATAATATTTCAATAAAGAAAATATGTGATCTTTACATACATAATACCTGTTATACTGTAATCAAATTTAATGTTATTCTAATAGGAGAATAATTAAATGTAATAATGATTTTACCTATAATTTTTGCAGTTTTTTTAAAAGTAAGTTTTTAATATACAAGAGTTTTATTGATTATTGATATATATTGATTTTTATTGATGATTTTTTATTGATTTTTATTGATATTGATTGATTTTTATTGCAACATTTATATCCATTATCCCTTTTTTTATCCATTTGTTTTTTAAAAACACTTTATTTAAACGAAGTACTTAGAACATATTACTTTTTAAAATAAACAAATCGGAATCGGAAATAATTTTCGGATTATAAAAATAATAAGGGCTTGAAAAATTTAGGAATTAGCTCATTTACAAAATCTCTATAAGTATGAAATTTTTTATGCCGTAATTTTATTTACGTATTTGCTGATACTTTTATTTAATACAATAACATTATGTTATATGTTTCCATAATAGTTTTTAAAGTAAGATATAAATTATGTATTTTTATGTAAATTATTTCTGCAAACGAAAACATAAAATCAATATTTGGATTTAGACCATTTGAAGAATACCAGTATAGTATTTAATTGTCTAACACTTGCCGTTGTTTACTAATACTTAAGTTTTTTTTCAAATATATTTTTATGTTTGCTTTTATTTTAGAAACGCCTGGATAATATTTAGTATTTTTTACCTTCTATTTTATAACTGAAATTACCATTGTTTTTTACATTTAAAAATGCATTTGATGACGAAATTTGCATGTGGAAACATCATTTGTGCAACATTTGTTTCTATTGTAATAAATAAAAACATTTTTTATAACATTCTTAGAACATACATTATACTGACTCCAAGTTTTCAATGGGGGGGGGGGGGGGTACTTGGGTGAAGATACTTTCTCAGAGTTAATCAAGATATTGTATCTATACCTTGATTAGCAAGCTAAATACGCGAAGACGAATCTTGGAGGATTTAATTGATTTCACGTTTCCAATGAAGGGACAAATGTGTTACATTACCATTCCATAATTAATCATATTTATGTACCAAATCTATGAATAATAGCGTAATTAATAATGTATATTGATTGTTACATCAATGTAGCTGTTCAGCAGTCATTAATAATGTCGGTGCTTATTTAAATTTTGTTTTATGAAATTCCATTTACTTATAATGCGTTTGTATATTATTAAATAAGGGTGATTACATTTTAAATTATAAATTATTCTTCTGTATGTATAACAGAGCTAAAATAATTATGATACAATGATGTTTCTATTTTTCCGCATTGAAAACGAGTGCAGATGCATCTTAATTATATTTACTGACACGAAACTAAATTTCATTTCTGAAAAGGTACAAAATTTTGTTTGAAGCAAAAAATCAGATCTAATATTGTTGATATAAAAATAGTGCAGCTTTTGCAAGAAATATATGTTACTCTAAAACAACCAGAACTTTCTAGTTGTAATGTTTAATTTAGCTTTACAGATTTATAAGTATTACTGGTTTAATTTCATGTGTTTATAAATTTTAACGTCGTTGGACAGTTTGGACATTTTAATAGTAATTTAAGTTTTTAAGACGAAATTAAGATCCAAACAGGATTTAAATGATTTATAAAGATTGGGGTAAAACTACGCATTTGAGTAAACAATAAAAAAATTAAACCTACAAACCACAAACAAAGCATCTGAAAAAAAAATCAACTTTAGAAAGAAACTTGTTGCCGATATAAAAGAAATAAAAACATATTTCGGTGATTTAACATACAAAATAAGAAACCTTATTTCATCATATAACCGTTAGAGGAATCCATTAATATAAATGGGAAATGAAAGGAGATTGGATAAAATTTTGATTCATTTATCTGACAATCAATATAAACACTTCTCAGACCATTAATGCTTAATGAATGTTGAAATATTTTCTATAAAATAAGAAACATTTCGTATTCACGTGAAATAAGAAGCAATTTTAAATTGTCATACTACATTCTTTCTTTACAGTAATTCTATGAAAAAGCGTTTCGTGAAAATAAACAAAGGCTGGTGATTGAAGAATTCATCAGAATTAAATTAGTCACATTTACCAATTTTGAGTTATTTATATAAGGATAAGGCGATTAACCGTATAATAGCTTTATTATATTTCTGACATATAAATTTGTATTTTTATAGCATTAAAACATTTTTACACCACTTCAAAATTCAAAAATTCAGCTTTTCGCTAATATGCATTTCAATTCTTTTGAATTCTTTTTCTTTAATGTGACTTCACTTGATTAAATTCATAACACAACGCCTGATACAATATATCATTCAGTCGCTATTGGAATATTTAATAATAAATTGTGGAGTCGGTTTTCGCAATCGAATCTTCAAAAATTAAGTAAATATATATTTCAAAAGTATTCATTTTTTTAAAAGCAGATTTGTGTGTAATTTCTAATCTGAGCTTGATTTAATTGTGATACGTTTCTAGTCATTTTATTAAAATTTCATGATTTTTTAAAAATTTGTTTATTAATTACGGCCAAATAGAATTGTATAATCTTCGATGGAAAAATAAAGCGTTTTGTTTATGGTGGTTTAAGAGTCGCATTTTTTTTGCACGTGATCAAACATCGCCAAAGACAGCATCAACATTACATTATGAAAACATAATAATAACATAGAATAATGACAACATCGTCATAATGCTTGATGGCATTAAATTAGACGAATCAATCTCAAGATATTATCAAATTACGATGTTTCGATTAAAATGTCCGAGTTCCTTTTCTTCATGAAGAAAATCTCAGCATTCTGCATTCTTTGAACTATGATATGCCATTTATTGTTTCCTTATGAAGATACCTTCCTTTTTCTTCTTTATGATCATATTCAGTATAAGGAGGTTTTTTTTTCTCTGGGTAATCGAGATAAAACACTGTACCTCTCAATCACCTGGGTTTTAGCATCATTTTATAAGATTTCGGAGTTTATATCTAAATAAAGTTTATTATTATTAAAAAAACAAAAGTTCCTTGGGAATCGTTAAGTATTTCAGAAACCTTTCCAGCTTATATTTGTTAAAATATTGTTACGGAACTCTGGGGTTCCTTTCGATTTGTTGGTAGATGAAAAAACAATCTTTTAGTAACGGACGAAGACTTTTATTAATACGAATACAAAGACAACAAATGCACAGCCGAGACGAACACAGGAAACACACAGCAGCATACTACAACAAACAGTTGTCCACAAAAAGTAATCGGTAGTAATAATAACTGCTGCACACAAAGCGGCAAGAAAAAATTCAGCTGGAGGAGAGAATCTTCGTAACTACTTTCTACGGTCCCTCCAAACGCCTGCAATTTTACACTGTCCCCTCACTTTAGCTGTATCCAACTGCCGACTCACTACAACACGAATGACTACTCCTCACACGATTCGATGCTGTTTCTACAATAAAAACCAGGACTCGGTACACAGCCAATTCAGCAATCGCTTGGGCTCCACATAATGCTTGTTCTTCGTTGAACTGATCCAACTATTGCGCCTTGCTTCGCTATGCCCTCGACGACTCTATACACGACTGACTTCGGCTTCAGACGGTCGTCCTTTTATAGTTCCTGGAGACGGTGTGAGAAGGTTCCGGAACAATCAGATATATTTCTGTTCCTATTGGTTTAATCGCTAAAATTCTGGAGATTCCAGTATTATCTATTTTGTCGCCAACTTCTTTACCAAGTCGCCAAACGGTCGAAAAGTTTGACACCTAGTTCTGAGATCACCGAATCGGCATCTGCTCAGCATCCAATAGAGCTGATCGTAAAATGATTTCTCCAGTGATTGAACTAACCATGCTGAGAATCAACATCACAGATTTGTAACAATATTAATAAATGTTCAAAGTATAATGGGCAATTTAATTATTTTATTTTAATGCATTTACATTATTTCAACTTCGATTGTTTCATGTTTGTTAACGTGGAAAATTTAGTAACACATTTTTCGTTCACTTCCTCCTATGCTAGACTTTTGAAATTTATTATGCTTAAGTACTCTCGATGACAATACACTTTTAATATTTCAAAACGTAATTATTAGTAAACCACTTAACTTCATTAATTTTGCATAATACTGCCGTCGCATTGTAATGTATTTTACAAAATAGTTTCAGACACTCAATAATGCTTATTATGATAAACAATAAATTTGGAATAATGTGTGGCAGATAGCTATGAAAAAAATTATTTCAGTGCACTAATAACAGTAGAGGTTTAAAAACTAAAAAAATTAGAAATTTTTTTCCCCTTTTGTTTCCTTTACAATTCAAATTAGTTTAAACTAGTTTTATTCTAACTGCACTATATGGCTTAACTATAACATAGCAGTCAATTGAAGTTTTGCTTCATCCAATAAATATTTTATTGGCATCTGCAGTCAGATAAGATCAAGCCACCGACGCCCTTCATTCATTTGTTACGAGTAGTAAATCCAGTTCAGTTGAACGCTCACTCGAACCGAACACACCATAAAGACCCGGATCTTTGAACGAGCTGGACGCGAGTGCATCCATCAAAATAGATTAGCCCCTGAAGTCGATGCCATCACCTGAATGGGTGAAGTGGCATGATGGATGGAGATGGAGTAGAGTCCTCGGAGCAGCCCTAGGGCGCAATCACTGGGGCTTAAAGTGGTATTTGCAAGCCTTCACTGTTCAGTCGGCCGCAAATTCAATGCGATGAATGGCACGGAACCCTTCCATGACAGGACAGTAGGTAAGGGAGTTAACCAACGTCAGATCGAGTGTTCACTCAGCAAAAATTAAGGTTGGGTTTCAGTTCCAAGAGCTGCAAGCTCGCGCTGGCATGGAGGAAATGATTAGATGTGCCACTCAAAGGATATGCTACCAGGAAGCTTGAGTTGTAACAGTGCAAAGCTGTTTGAGGAAGACAGCAAGCTCTGTGATGTAGATTATTTTAAATATATAAATGAACTAAATTTATCATTAGAGAATTAGATTATATTTTTTTAGCAGTTTAATTTCGTTCTCTTTTTAGGAATGCATTCAGAGAAAAAAAATCACAGTTTTGTACCATCAGAAATGTTATATTAAAAAAAATAATTTTTAATCATTACCTACATTCCTTAATAGATACAAAGCATAGAATGGGATGGAACTTGCTTTTCCTTTTAATTTTATGATAGATTTTTTGCCTAAATATTAATTTTTCTGGAATATATGCACATACATTCATGCGTTTCTGAGTTAAATAAAAAATACGTTTCTGAGTTAATAATTAATAAAAATAATAAATGCTTTTCTGAGTTAAATAGATGCATAATGCTTTTTATTTTCTCGAGTATGCATTATAGGGAAAGTATAGCAATCATCAAAAAATTCGAACTCGAAATTTGTACGAATGTCCATGTTTTAGACCACCTTGAATCCGAAAAACTCATTTTTGGAAAACGTTCGTCTGTCTCTGTGCCTGTCCGCGACCAGGATGACTAATGCTTTGAGCTAAACGGTTGAAATTTGGCATACAGCCTTTGCTCTAAATTTATGATTTCTATCAATTTTCGAGTGAAACCTGTTCAGAGGAAGGCAATCCGTCCAGGTGTTCGAATATAAGTTAATATAATAATTACAAAACGAAGAGAACTAGATAGATAAGATTAGGTATACAACTTTAACATCTGTAGTACAGATATCTATCAAAGTTTGAACCGAATCCAACAACGGTTTGATTGTCTGTCTGTCTGTATTTTCAGATATAAATTAGCGCGGTAATTAAAAAATGCAATGACTTAAATATATTAAATTCGGTAGGGGAATTTTTGACTATAAGTAGAGTTTTATGCCAAATCAGTTGAGAAAAATGCATCTAAAGCACAAATTTGACTTTTTGAAAAAGTTAAAGGCATGCCAGTGATTAATTGCTACAATCTCGCCAATTATCACGCTGTAGTCTCAGTAAAAATACTAAATTCAAGCCAAAACAGATTATTTCGTAACTGTTGTACGGCAGTGCCATGCAAGGTTTTCTCTGGCATGACAAGTTTATTGGAGAGTATGCGAGAAAGTTTTGACGAGACAACTCCCATTAGTTTCTTAAACCGTAGTGGCAATTTGATAAGTTCTCTGCAACGAGACTAAATTTGAAACTCGATTCCACTGAAGAATTAGCATGTAAATAAACCTGGTATATATTTAATACATCGAAGTCAAATGTCTTTTCGTTGATGTGAACCAGAAGTTAGAAAAAATAATTTCTTCCTCGTTATCATTACAGTTCAAAATGACGAGAAAGTTTTAGATTAGTTTAATTATACTAACGAGTGGTTTTAAAGTAGCATTGGGGATATTTTGGGTGGAACCTTGTAATTTTGTACCATATTAAAATGATTATGAGGGCCACATCTGAGTCAAAATGAAGAAACTACTTCCAAAATAACCACCATGTTACTTCTAAATTAACGCAAATATAACTAAAATAATCTTAAAATTTTTTTTTAAAAAAATTCAGTTTTAGTATAGTGTACATTTTTTTTTACAAAGTTTAAAATTTACTACCAATTCTAAAATTCATCATAAATTAAAATTAATATAGGTTTAGATTCTACTAAAATCTCTATGATAAGATAATGAATTTTCAGCAAAGTAGGATTGTTTTTTTCGAGTGACATTAGTCTCCTGGTTACTTTACCTATTATTACTAAAATGTAAAATGATGTTTTAAAAAATATTTATATAATTTCAATTGAAAATGTATCAGAAACAAAAAAAATCTTAACAATTTACTCTCCATGAATGATGATGTCGTGTCCTCGTTACCATGGAGAGAGGGTGCATTATTAGCTTCTGAAGGCAAAGACCCCTGAGCACCCGAGGGCAGAAGTCTGACTTCTATCTCATATGAAGACGGAACTCACACATTCGCTTGCACAACCCCTCTTTACAAGGGGCACATTCACACACTTCACAAATAGAACACAGATAAACAACCATGCCCGAACCGGGATTCGAACCCGGGACTCCCAGATTACGAGGAAGATGCGCTACCCTTATGCAAGGACGTCGGTTCCAGATCAGAATACTTTTAATGAATTGGAATAATTTAAATTGGAAAATCCTTGATAGATTCTTTTGTATCCCGCTGTTGTTTACATGTTTTTTCCAGTGGGAAAAGAATTTTTCCTTCAACGACGCCATATAATAACACAATAGGTATATTTTCTGCCTCTTATTATAGAAAAGAGAAACGAATATGAATTTTGGACGTCTTCCGTTTCATCATTTGAATTTAAAATTTGTAAAACTCTTCTATTCTAGTGATCAGAATTCATATCGAATTTCAGTTTTCCAAGCCATTGTTCTTTCGAGTTACCACGCTCATTTACTGGCAATATTAATTGACAGATGGTCAAACCCTTTAACGGATTTTGACAGGGATTTATAATTCCACTAATAAAGTTATGTATTTAATTACTTCCTTCTCGCCATGGATTCTTTTGATTTATTGTGTTTCCATGGATATGGACGGACGGACAGACAAACTTACCACCACATTTTGTGCAATACTATTGGCTTAAAATGTCCATCAATTATTATAAAGTATTTTAACTCGATATTGTCCGGAATTTAGAATATTGTACGTTTTCGTGTGTATAACGTGCAATGTCTTGTGTTTACTGGTTCCTGCTGTTTTAATGTAAAGTCCACGCCTTTTTCACTGACGCGCAAATAGAAATTAAAAAATGTTTTTTGAATGTTTGGAAATGTTTGATTGTTTTGGAAAAAGGATTCTAGGAAGATTATAAATCTCTTAGATCTAAAATCGAAACTCTTTAGACACCCTTTATTTGCAATCTAGATGAAAGCGTTTGAAAATTACAATACTTCCTCTTGATATTATTGGTCGTATACATGAAAATATAAATGCTTGCCTACTGTAAAGTTTTGATACATCATCTCTATATTGAAAAAATCAAAAGAAAATAAATATTTGAGAACTTGTTCACAATCTAAGTTCTTGATACAAATCTGTGTTAAAGGATTTCTCTTTCTCTGTTATGCTTTAATATTATACTCATTCAACAAATTGCTTTTTCTTTCTTCAAAAAATAAAAGAGACTAGTTGATGATTTAAATTCTGAAATCGTTGGCATAAAAATCAAGATCATTACTCGAGTATTATTACGACGAAATAGGAAATCCTTGATGCCATGCAAAGAATACAGCAGAGCATATTTCATTTGTATATTCCTGAAATTCCCTTGGATTATATTAAGAAAAAGCAATCAATTTTTTCATTCCCTTTTTAAGGCTTAAAGACCTTCAAGGCTTTTTATTACACTTTTTGTGCTGGATCTATCAGTTTTTCTTATTCATCCTCAGTGGCATAAAACAGTTTAAGCACCCGCTCCCCCTCTTTTCACACGCTAGTTTAATAATCGCAGCACGTCCGTCTTAGAGGCTTTTGGCGACACTATCGAAGCTCTTAAACACTTCATTGCCGCCGGATCATAAAAGGGACGCCAAAAAGGGGGCAGAACGCTTTATTTTATTAGAGTGACGGCGAGAAAAAATGATGGCAGTAATAACGAGATCATTAAAGGCCCGCAAGAATGCTATAAAACCCACTTTTATGAATGGGTATTCAGTGTTAAGAGTAACCCAGCCAAGGCACTACATCAGGATTAGTCGTAGAAGTTCCACTGTCATGGTTAAACAACTAGTATGGAAAAAAAGTTGGCGAGGTTTAATGTGCTCTACTTGTGTTGATTCTCAAGGGAATAAACAATTTTAATGCATTCATTAAAGCGGAGTTAAGATCAAAGTTAATTATTATTCGCATAAGGTTCACGTAAGATAAAAAGGCAACTGCATAATGCAATAGGGTCATAAAATATTTATTTTTACTATCATGTAATACTTGAGGAAAAAAGGGAGATAAAACATCGGGCTGTCATTAACCCTACCAATCTTGGACTTCGGAAATTTATTTGATATGAGTAGTATTTTTTGTGGGGCTGTTGAAATCGTTAACGCAATGAAAAACAAAAACAAACACAGCGCTCAAGCAGTTTTTGAAATATTCTCTTTGTGTATACAATTAAAAAATATTTGTTGATTTCTCGGATGACAAGAGACCACGTTGGCCTCGTGGTAAGGCCTCGACTTCGGAACCGGAGGGTTTCCGATTCGAGACCTGGTTCCACTAAAGAACCGTTGTGCATGCGGGGCTGGTGCGCGTTAAACATCCGGGCCAAACGCCCTCCCTCTGGTGTGGTGTGGTGTGGAGTGGGGGGTGCTAGCTCAGGTGTCGTCCTCGTCATCTGACCGCGGTTCAAAATGAGGAGGTCCTCCTAAAATAGCCCTAGTGTTGCTTTAAAACTGGACTTCTCGGATAACAATGAGAAAGTGATTCCACAAGCTAAGTTAAGTAATTTAATTTATGCATTTTTTTTAATTTATAAAAGTTATTTTTATTTAAAATAATTTGAAAATCAAAAGTACATCTTCCAGACCCAACCTTGTTCTGATTTCAATTTGTATAATATTTTTATTCTGCATCAGTGGATGATGATCACTAGTACCCTGTCTCCAAACATCCTACAATCGTGAAAGAAATCTCAAAATCCCTATTTCATTATATTTTTACCATGGGAATAAAAAAATAATGAATAAACATAACTGAACAGTCTCTCAAACCTAATCACTGTAAGATTTAGCATTTTTATTTTCAAATATTACGACTTCAAAATACAATGGCCAACTGGATTCATCTACCGTTTTGGAAAGATATCGCAAAAAGAGGCCACAACAAAGAACGCCCTTCCTCGTTTCAACAGCTGAACCAATTTCAACTATTGCTAATAACGCCATTTTCCTTGAGTAGCTTACCAATCAGAATACTCCATGTTTATAGTGCAAGTATAACCTCATATAGTACTTTCATTTTGCATATTATAATGTCACTCATCAAAATTGAATGACATTTCTAAATAAGGATTATTGGTATGATGAGGAAATAGTGGTGGCCAAAGGAGGCTTGTTTGTATTAATATATGTATATAAAAACTGTTGTCGATTTAAAATAATTTGGCTAGCCATATTCTGCTTATTGCAGATTCATTCCAGACAGAAGGCGCAATAGTAACTTCCTCCTTTCCAGAAATAAAATATAAAGCTCAAAATCTAGGCAAGTTTTTAAAAGAGATACCATGAAATTTAGGCAATATCATGGCAAAGGACAAAATTTAAAATCTATATTACAAAATTACTTAATTGTGTTCTTTAGTTTTAAATTGAAAAGTTAATTGCAAAGAGTGTTTATTAAATCAAAAAACGAAAAATTTTCTTTATTAAAGTTATTTAAAAAATATTTATAGATTTGAAATAGTTTTGTAGCTTTGTAAATAATATAAACTAACATCACAGCATTCAACTTAACTTACTTATGGGAAACTTAATTAAGCAAAGTTTTGTCAATATTCCGGAAATTCAATTTTTCACTTTGCAGCATCGTATTCCATTAGGCAAAGCCATATTGGGTACCCATGGAAATTTTTTTATAACGGATGTTATAAAAAATTTATATATTTCTTTTCTTTTTGAAGGACCTTTTTTATTATCCTAACCAATATACTTTGTTTTAAATTAACTGAACTTAATAAGTAACACGATTTTAAAATTAGACAATGCCATCATAATCAATCTTAAATATAATCCAATCAAAAGCTGAGTTTTTAAACAAAAATAACAAATTTATTATCATTGAGAGGAAGAAAAATTATTCAAAACTGGCAAATCAATCAAACTAGGAAGGGAGGAATGTGTAAGTTAGAAAAATGTACAGAGTTAATAATTATGTATAAGATGGATGACTTGAAATGACAAAATGAAATATTTCCACATATATAATAAGAAAGATTTCAATGACTGCTTTTTGAGATAGTTATTTCCATCAATCAGAATCATTTATGACTTCAAATAAATCTATTTTATTGCTTTAATGATATATAAATCTATAAAGCAACTGTTTCAGAAAACTTAACATTTGTTGAAGAACTATTTTTTAAAATAGGTAGCTAAATATCTTTATTGTATCTTATTATTCAGTTGTATCAATTACGTGAGTTCAGTTACATTACAATTATTACTAGCTTTCTTGGCGATATGCCATAGAAAGAATTAAACGTTATCTTGAACATAATCTTAGTTCAATATTTCAAAAATGATGATTGAATGCATAAACAATATATATATTCTCTGCCAAAAATTCTGTAATTAACAAACTAATATATAACCGATGTATCCTATCTGTGACATACATGCAAGAGTTCTTCAGAATGATATAGTTTCCATCATTTGTGATAAGCGTTTGGAAAGATCAGGAATCTGCTGTCAAGATCATGAGTTTATTTTCCTGCTACAGTTGCTGTATGACGTGAGCTTAGTTTCTCCTTTCAATTATTGAAAAGAACTTGAGATTATTTTCCTGTTTCATTTATTCATTTTGAAGTGAAAAATGTTTTGGAATATTTCATTAAATTGTGATATAACTATTTCCAATAATCATGACCAAGCTTTCTTTTATAATTACATTGTGCTTAAAAAAAAAGGAAATTTTATTAAAATGATTAGTTTAAAATAAATGCACTATGTTTAGAATATTCGACTATTGAACATAACAACAATTCTATACAAACTTCGCTATATCCTGAATTTAAATAAATATCTGAATTATCTAGGTATGGTGTAACTTATATTACAAAAGAATAAAGCAATCTCAAAAGTTTGCTGTCTAAAAACATTATAATATTAATAAAAACAAAAGTGAAAATTTAAAGTTTTAAAATCAATGCCCGATGAAAAGCACTTTTTTTTCATAGAGATACAGTTGGTAAGATCTCTCGAGTAAAAGATTTTTTGCAAAATAAATAAATAAATAAATAAAAATAAAATCACAAATCGTATCTACAAATTGTGATTACATTTTTTTCTGCTGAAAAATTTAATAATATGAAAGAAAAAATATTACTTGGGAATAAAGTAAAACCACTAAGTCATTTTTTTATTTTTAAAACACTATAAAAATGTTTTTGTGCAATAATTTGCTTGTACTTTAGGGACTAAAAATTTTTATAACTTCTGATAATTTAAAGTGTTTAGAAAATCAAATTAACATTCTGTGAAATTCTTTCCAAAACGATAGTTTCTTCCTACAATTTAGGAATTAATTTAGAAATAAGCTTTAATTTTCCTTTGAACCAAAAGAGCTTAAAGCTCTGATTATAATGATTTTTTGTTTCACGCAAATTGCAGATTGCTTATCAATATTTAAACTGCATTGTATTAACAGAACATGAAAAGAAACAGGTTTGTTTTATAGCATAAACATAAATTATTTATGGAATTAACAGTTTTTCTGCTAATTAGAACTAGCTTAAATTCGACTGAAAATCAGAACAGCAAAGATGTCTATGAAATCATTAGAAAAAGATATTAAAACTACTAAGTATTCTTTTGTTATAAATTCGATATCGAAAAATAGGTTACTTAGAATAAAGTAAAATAAACTAAAACCTCATGTGACTCAAGAAAAGTAATAATTGAGAGCTTGGAATAATTAATAAAGAACATTAATGAGATGGTAATTTAAAATGTGATCGTGAGTTGACAGTTTTTCATTCTTTTAACGCCTTAATGTAATAGAGTAGAAACATTACCAGATAAAAGCATCATTCTACATAATTATGTTTTATAACTTGATAAACTAGATAGCCGAAGCGAAAAATTCTTTGTTTTATCTTATTATTATTCAGTATTGTTATAACATTTCATCATTATTTTTTAGAGTTTTGAATTTTTTTGAGTGGGAGAATTTTCTTTTGTGAACTGTTTGAAAGCATACTTACATTATTCATTTTAAGAATACAGTTAAGTAGATGGCCTTTTTTATGAAATAAAAAAATGTATTTTTATCATATTATTTCTTTTATGTTTATATTAGCCTTTTTATAATAACGTTGGTAGCAAATATTTTGGCAAAGGAAATTTTTTAATAGTGCCTTTATTAGCAATTCAAATAAAGAAAATATGAATTATTCATCATGAATTTTAAACTTTATGAAAGATTCTAGAAACAATTATTTTTTTTTTAGTTAATATAGTTTTTTAAAAAAAATTTCAAAGCGTATAAATGTCCGTCTAAAATTTAACAGAAAAATGTTATTCATTGTCTGATGTAAAATGAGATATCATTTTAAATTTCTTTTTTAAAAATTTCGCGTAAAAATATATCTTACGCAATATTTAAAATACTTCTATAGAAAGAGTGGTATTGGATCGGTTTTGTTCCAGTACGGGTTTGTTCCAGAAATCCAGTTGATCTAGTTGACTCAAAATCCAGTAGGAGCTAAACCATTTGGATTTCTGGTTTTATTAAATTATGTATTATTTATTTGAATACAATTATATTATTATTGAATAATCAATGTTTTTCTACTTTTTAAATTATTTTTTTACAAAAAAAATGTCAAATACTTCCATCTTATCATATTAATGAGATAAAACAAGGCTCATATATTAATTTTATGATAAAGGAGGATAATCGAAAATCTAAAAATATGCAGACAAATTTATCTTATATGAGAATTATTGTATATTTTCTGCAACATGGGTTGGGCCGTTGTGGCCTGTGGGTAAGGTATCGGCCTCTGAGCCGGAGAGTTTCAGGCTCGAGACCCAATTCCACCGAAGAACCATCGTGTAAGAAGGTCTAGTGCACATTGAATCCGTCGGCGTGAAACGTCCTCCCACTAATGTGGTGCGGACTTTTGAAGAGGGGAGTGCCATCACAGGTATAATCCTCGTCATCTGACCGGGGTTCAAAATTACGAGGACTGTCTTAAAATAGCCTTGATATTGCTTTAAAATAGAACGTTAATATAATTAAACTCACTTGAACTACAAAATTGGTATGTTGAATAGTTTTCTTCCTCTTCTCACTGTAGTTTATTTTGTCCCAACCAATCCATTTTCTATTCCGACTCCATCTTTTTCCTTTCTATTTGTTACTTTGTTATTAGTTTTTTTTTTAAATAAGGCCTGATTGGCTTTAAATGTTTATTAGAAGATTAAAATAGGTGATCGATATTGACAATAAGTACATCTTCATGAAAACCATGTGACAACTGGTGCAAAAAGTAACATTGCTTTATAATCTAATCTGAATGGATTGACGCTTTCTGGCTAGTTGACATGACAGTCGAAAATCGAGAGAACTGTTTTTCTAGTTGATGTTTTAGAGAATTGCATATATTTTCGAATTCACCGTGGAAAAGTGTTTGTATCCATCCATCTAGATGAATAGCATTAAGAATGGATTCGTGCTGGTGTATTATCAAGGAAAATTGGATTTTCTTTCATTTAAAAGAAAATAAACAATGTAGGCATAAAATTTTTAATCGCACTCATACATGTCTCAGTAGTAACTAAAACTCCACATTACTCTTATCCTAATATCCCATTTCTTTTTTGCATTTTATAAAGAAACGTACTTTCGATTGCTTCTTAAAAATAGTTATTATTCCTCTTTTTTTCGACATTATATATATACCAGGAATATTTTTTAATACAAAGTCTTTAATAAATAACAAATCAAGATAAGTTGTTTGTTGAATTTTGTTTCCCTCGACATTCAATATTTTTCAGAAAATCACAGGGAGACCTTGTTCTTATGCCATTTAAGAAAATCGTACATAGTTCGAATTTTCATTCATATTTCTTGATTTCATCATTCAAACTATATTTGTCTCAATAGCTATATGCGATTCTTCGGTCATCTATCAAAATTATACCAGATTCCAATACTCGGATAGCAATACATGATACAGGAGCTCCTTTTTTTATTGGAAAAACACAAGGATGCATGGTACAAATCCTTATTTAATAGCCGTTTGCTTAGAAGTAAGTTGATTTGCTCTGTCCTCTGTTATTCAGTCTTCTAAATAACCTGAAAAATTATTTAAGATTTTTGCAGCTTCCGAATACTTCATCAAACGTGACAATAATTCTATAGTTCTGTAGTGATTTTCTAGTGGATTATTTTTATTTTTTGATAACTTTTCGGTTTTCTAAATTCTTCAAAAAACAAAAACAAAAAATTATTAATTAATACTGCATTGTGAGAATAGACCATGTAGTAATCAATCTTGCCACATTTCGCGTACCAAATTCGTACTCCATGTATTCTCTTAAAGTTGGTGGCATATATCTATACAGCCCTTTAAAGATACCCAAAAGAAACATTTGCAGCATGTTATGCTATAAAAATAGATTTGAGTGCTGCTATGAATATTATGGAGGACCGCAAATGATATAAGAGATTGAAAGTTGGCAATTTTGATTTGAAAAATGAAACTCGCAGTGGTCGGCCAGGTATGCTATCTGAAAATATGCGATAAAGTGTATGCATGATAACGAATAACACTATCATTTCCAGAACTACGGTATATAATCACATGATCAAGATGATGAAACGTGTCAAGGGATGTGAAGTTGGTAGTCCACAACTATTATCGAAGACAAGTCTTATGAATCGCGTCTCTAAGAGTGATTTGCTTCTCCATAGATTTGAAAAAGATCTATTCTTAAAGAGACTTGCAACTGGAGATGAATCTTTGATTTTCTACTAAAATGTACTACGAGAACTTGTATGGTCTAAAACAGTAAACAATCTTTCAACTGTCGCGAAACCTGGGCTTCACTCGAAAGAAGTTCTTTGGTTCATTTGGTGAACTGGAAAGGTTGAAGTTTATTATAAACTCCTTCTTCAATGTAAAGCCCTTAATTCTGCCGAATATTGCTAAATCGAAAGCCTCTATAACAGAAAATGGACCGAAATGACAAACCAAAGGGACACCGTTTATTATCATGATAATGCAACACTACATCTGGTACTGGTTGTAATAGTAAAGCTATTGAAATCTCATTAGGAAGTTCTAAAGTATACTCCGTACTCCTCAGGGTTTGCTACGTCTCCAATTACTTATCCCGTCATTTAAAACTTATCACCAGGATAAATGTTACCTATCCGAAGGCGAATCACATATCACGAAATATTTTGCAAATAAGCCCACTCAAACTGTTTTGAATTGAAGGAGTAATGAGGCTTCCTGAGACATGGACTTCCTGAGACGTGGGATACACTTGTTCGTTAGTTAAAGAAAAGTTTTAACTAACGAACAAGTGTATTCCACGGTGTGTACATCATAAATAAGGATGAGAAGCTTCCGGCATAATGGTTGGTTCCTTGCCACCCTGGTGGGTACACAAAATGGTGGGGGATCTGGCTCCTCCCATCGATGACGGGACCTACTTCCCAAGGGAAGGGTTGTACCGCGGCCAGTGATGAGTTTAGGAATCAACCAGGATTCCCGCCAATGTTGCTGTTGCGGCGGTCCGATCATTCATCCGGTGCAGAATTTTCCATGTGCGGAGGGTTGAAGTAGACAGAAGGATGAAAAGTAAATTGCCATTTTTTAGATTTTAGTTTGGTAACAATGGGGGGGGGGGGGGAATTCCTTTTAAGTTAAAAAATATTTTAAAAAATATGATTGTAATACAACAGCATCTTGAGGTGCCGAAAAGAGCTTTAAAGTTTGTAAAAAAATTGAAAAATTAAAAACTTTAATAAAATATGTTTTATGATTTTTTCGCATAATAATCTTTCAAAAGAAGTTTTAAATGTGTATAAAAGTAATGACAAAAAAAATTGCAAAATACAATATGTAGTAATAAAATATGTTTTAATGTGAAATCTTACTTTTGTGTCCTTAATGATTACAAATGCTGCAGCTGCAAAATGTTAGTCTAATGTGGCAATGAAATAGGAACAATCTTTTGTATGAAATTTTGGCATATTCACATATGTGTTAATTTTTACTCTTATGCATCGTTCTCTTATGATTGAACCACATACATTTTGAGCCGATTTGGTCTCTAGTTACGCAGTTTTTCACACTGCTTGCGTGTGGCAAGGAATATGTGGCAAGTCGATAACTATACTATTTGGCTCGGCTTCAGATGCTTTCCGTATAAAATATTTGAAAGAGTCATTGGAAATGTGTTTTAACAAGGGGGGATTCAGTTACATCATTTTCAAGCCATTAGATCTTGTCGATATAATCCCTTGTATCGAAATTTATCTTTGCAACCTTAAACTTTCTGACTCCACCTCTACTTATTGTTCTTGCTTTTAAAACACGTTGTAAACAAAGAACTCTTTTAATTTTACGTTCATCACTTGGCATGGACAAAATATTTTCTAGAGCAGCAATGTCCAATTTCCTTGAATAATCAGGTATATAACTTTCTTGAGATTATCAGAGAGATAGCATGAATATGAGATAAGGTTAAACGGTTGTTTGGAACCATAAGTACATGAAGGTGTTAACTTAATATTAAACCATATAAGCACATACATTTTCACATTGTAATCAGCCAAAGTCTTAAGATATATTTGAAGGATCTGGTTGGTTTGCTTCTTCCAATAAAGAACACAGTTTTCCGTTAGCGCTGTCATTGTCGTCAGTAACTGTTTTTGATACACTAGTTCTAGTATTTTTCTCCGTTCTTGATTAAACTTAACATTTCTCTGTAGTTCTTTATTTTTTCGTGCTTCTTTTTTTTCTCAAAGCGCTTGTGGTAGCAATATCAGCATTACCTACAACCATTTTCCTGTTAGAGCGTTGATCGTTTAGAAACTCTTGTTCCATAACTGGTACTTTTTTAATTTATACAAGTACCAGTATTACACACTTACAGGCAGAAATATAAAATAAATGTTTAGTTTCTTCTTCAAATTTTGTGAGGTTGGAATCAAATTTAATCTGATCCTTTTCGGTTTTTAGACATTAATAAATTCCTATATTTAGCATGATAAACTTTTATCACTTGTAAAATTCTTTTGCTAGAAGCAATGGAACCATATTTGTTCTATTTTGGGAACTAAAGTGTCATGTATTTCACTTAGAGAAGGATCCTTTTCTGAAGCAATTTTGAAGTTATGTCTAATATAACAGATTTGTAAGTAGGCAATTCAATTTCAAGCAAATCACTAAATTTTTCCAAATATAGGACATTCCGACATTTGTTTTGTCTTCACTAATTTAGTCCGAGCCATTTTTTCTCACAACAGAGCACACAAACTAACAAATCAGTTACACAATAGACGGAGTGGAGACGCCAACTCAATTGAACTCGGCAAAAGTACTGACTTGACACCAGGATTGAGCTCGTCACCAAACGCAGACAAATTTCCACCTCCCCTCCATAACATCAGCTCCGGCGATGACTCTGCCTTCTGGATGACATGCCAATGTCATAGTGAAACTGTTTTTATATTTCTATTAAAATTATAACGCCTTTTTAAAAACTTTTTATTTCATAGTCAAGACGGGCAAAAATCTTCTAAAAAGTTGCAAAAAGTGTGTTTTTATGAAACTTTGACGTCCTTGCGACACCTCAAGATGTACTCCAATATTTTTCATATTTTTAATTTATCTTATTTACACCAAAATGCAAATTTTCGACGCTAATAGAAATTTAAAAATCAAAAGTAAATTATTTGTTAAATATATCTTTAAAATGTAGCAAAAATTTCAATTTTAGGAAATTTTAACATTTTTGCAGCACCTCAAGACGTGCTTCAGTATTTTTCATATTTTTAATTTATCTTATCTACGAAAGATAACTTTTCCTCGCTATTGCAAATTAAAAATCACAAGTAGGTTTTTTCGTTTGATCCTTGTACTTAGTTTGTGGTCAACAATCAAGGGTTAATTTTAACAAGTAACAACTTAAAAAAAAAAGAAAAATTGTTGCATATTCATTTCGCATTACAAAAAGAGAAAAAAATTATGAGACACCGTAGTAAAAAAAAAGGTTTTATAACAGGTATAACTTATTTAATGATAAATAATTTATACTACTATCTTTCCTGTTTTTTGTATACAAACATTTTATTATCATGTAAAGCTTAGTGCTCATCCTGTATTTATAGAAGAGATTCATATACTTTTAATCCTATGCCATTAATATCGTCGCAGCAAGCCCTTTTATCATTATTAACTAAAGCATAAAATAACTTTTTATTCTAAAATCGATACCGCATACTCAAGAAAGTATATTTTCAAAATTTGGTATAATTATCTTGTTGTTTTTCACTGGAGGTGCATAAATAGTAATTACATTAAAACGCATAATAAAAGTGTTTCGGAAAAATATAACGCTATAGAAATAACGCAGTCCACTTTAAAAAATTAATCTATGGTGTTTATCAAAAGTGTCTAGCAATAAAAAAAATGAATGAAATAAAATTACTAAACTAAAAGCGGTGCAATTAAATGAACTGTAGCTGATGATGAAACAAATTATGTTACAGTGAAAAGATATTAAAATGTTCTCACATAAAAAAGTAATATATCATTTGGGGTAAAAGAAGTATTCAATTATCTTTCGCGAAAGAATAAAACCCCCCCCCTTTGTATAACGAAAAAATAATGACAAAATTTCTTACCTAAGCAAAAGAAAAAGAGTCTAGAAAAATAAAGGAGTTTTTAAAGAGAAAAGATACAATAGACTGGATTCCATTCATAAAAAAGCCCACCTAAAACAAAAGAAATTCTCAAGAACACTCCTATAACCAAGGAAAATATCTTCTTAAAAGAAAGGAAACAGTCATGTGATACCATAAGAGATCGTATAGCCTTTTTTGCTTTTTCTACCTGAGGCAGTGTTGGTGTCTTTGAAAAACATTCAGCGGAAGACCTTCGTCTCGTTTGGAAACACGTAAGAATTTCAATTAAATTTAAGGAAAATGATTCAAACTTTTAAAGAAACTTTTATGTTATACATAATATTACTGAAATAAGCATTTTTTTTAACATTTAAACATTTTATTTGTAACAATCTTAAGAGTGTAAAAACAATTTCGGGATAAGTTTTGGATAATTAATCACATAATATTTATATAAACATTATGTGTTCTGTTGTGTGTTCAGAGAGAAGACTCAAATAACGTCTTCTCTCCGAACATACAAATCTATATATATAAATGCATGTATGCAAACAATAATACATCATCAAACAACAATAAACAATAACGACATCCTTTTAGGCAAAAGCTTAATAAATTTATTCAATGGACGTTTTCCACCTCAAAAAAAAGTAACGAATTTGTCTTACAATGTCACAAAAAAGCAAGCCATCTGAAAACTCACTGAGATATTAGTATCCCCCAAAACAACAGTGACACCTGGTTTAACGATCTAGTCTTCGAGACTTGAAGGTTCCAGATTCGAGATCTGATTCCACCGAAGAACCGTCGTGCAAGCTAGTGTGATGCAAGCTAAATCCATCCGTGCAATATGCCCTCAAACTGGTGTTGTGTAGAATTTTGGAAAGAGGGTACCAGCTCAGGTGTTAACTCCGGTCATCTGATCGCAGTTTAAAATTACTAGGTCTTTTTCAAAATAGTCACAATGTCGTTTAAAAAAATGGGACGTTAATATAAACTTCAGAACAAGAATACAATTCCTGTGTTGAGGAATTAGATTAATATACGATTCCCAGAAAAAGCCGAAATGCTAATACAGAAACGCAGTATTAAAGAAAATTCTACAATAAGTTTAAATCATATTTTTGTATAATTATATATTATTAATATCGTATTGTTTTACTTATCATTTTATTAGGACTCAGTAAATTTCTGTTGATTTTAGTATATGAAATTAGTAATTCCAATATATAACTCTATTTAAAATACCACCCATTTCTTCCACACCGGCAATACTCGGAAATAAATAAAAACTGAGTTCAAGAAATCCGCTATCGATAATCAATTTACTATAGTTTTAATGTTGCCAGTTATAGTCAGCAAAGCTACTTTATTACTTTTCAAAAGATCGTAAGAATAATAGTTTAAGCCGGTTAAAATATAAAATCTTTTTTTTTCTTTTGGATTTAAATTTGCAGTATGTAGAGTAAAATTATAAATCAGTGCCTTGATTTGATATTAAGCGGGTGAAAAAAAAGTGTTTCATCAAAATGGGAAATCGTTAAATTTCTAGTACTTACTTTTTTAAAAAAATCTTAATAGAGTCAGATAAAGTATCGTAATTGTCAAAAAAAGTTGCATTCGAAATTATGACGAATCTCCATGTTTCAAAGCTTCCGATCGCTCGGAACATTTCGATTTATGTTTGCTTGTATTCTTTGGACACAATAATTCAAAAGCACGTTTAGTTAAATGTTTTACGTATATTGCAGGCAAATCTTTATAGTGTAGAAGAATCCCTTCAAAGGAAGTTTTTGTCTGTCTTTTGGAGTGAAAATAGACATGGTGATTATAAGCCATAAGATATATACACTGAGTGTCCATATTATTATGACCATCCCCTCAATACAGTGTTGGACCATCTTTAGTCCGTAATACTGCTCGCAATCTTCTTGGCATAGATTCTGTGAGATGTCGGTAGGTGGTAGGAAGAATTTAACCCCATATCCGATGAACTGCACTTTCCAGTTCCTTCAGATTGGATGGCACTGGATCCATCTGTCTGATGCCCGATTCGATATCATCCCACAAATTCTCAATTGGTTTGGGATCTGGTGATTGTGCGGGCCAACGAAGGCAGGTAAAGTCAGCGTCTGGTTCTTCGAACCATCTGACGACAATACCAGCTATATGACAAGAAACATTGTCTTGCTGAAAGTAGCCATCCCCGGCAGGGTACACCATTAACATAACAGGATGTACTTGATCTGAGAGAACCCTTAAATAGCCTTGGGCATTCAGACGTTGTTCCACAGTAATCAAAGGACCTGTGCAATGCCAAGAAAACATTCCCCCAAACCATAATATTGCCTCCACCAGCTTCAAGTGTGACGATGCATTTAGGGTCCATGCTTTTGGTTTTGCCATCTGCATGGTGTAGTTGAAAACGCGATACACAGAGCACACAACCTTTTTCCAGTTATCTAATGTCCAATCCTTATGCGCCTTTGCAAACTGGAGACGTTTGCTTCTGTTCAACGCTGACAGCAGAGGCTTTCGAACAGGTCGTCGACTTCCATAGCCTATACGGTGTAATATGCGCCGCACAGTTCTTTCAGAGATGTTCGCAGTTGCTCCTTCATTAAGATTCCCCGCTATTTGACGAAATGTTGCCCTTCTGCTGGAGTGGACAATTCTGGCAAGTCTCCTTTCAACTCGACCATTCAGTAGCCTGTGACGACCACAAGCCTGACTTTGAGATCTGGTTTTTTGCTTGGTAGTCCACTCTCTACACATTAATGCACCATGCCTTAATGTGTGCCTGCATTGAACCATGGCCAGTTATGACCCTTATGTCCCAATCTTACTTCCATCACAAGAGCAAACATTTTACTGATACTAGTTCCGACGCATCGAGCGTCTATAATTATCCCGCGTTCAAACTCAGTTAAGTCATATTTTGTTGCCCATATCACTGCTCATAACACAGTGCAACTGATGGTTCACTTGCCTTGCATTACCTTTTTATAGCTATCTTGCCCTCTAGCGGTAGCACTGTAACGCAATAGCTCATTTTGAATAAAACTGTCAGGTGGTCATAATGATTCGGCCACTGAGTGTATAGGGAGGCACCACAGGCATGAGAATGAGAAGCTTCCGATATGTTGGTTGGTTTTTACCGCTACCCAGGTGTGTACAGAAATGATGTGGGGTCAGTTACTTATATCGATGATGGGACGTGCCTCCCACAGGATGCATTGCACCATGGCCAGTTATGACCCTTATGTCTCAATCTTACTTCCATCAATGCTGTCGCGGCGATCCGGTCACTCAGATTTATCCGTGTGCTTCAGAGCGGATTGGAAATGTAAAATTTGGATAATATATATATGGGAACTGCTGACAGATCTCGTATCCTGTATGGCGCCATGTTGACCATGTTTCTTCATTAATTACGTGATGCTTTCACGCCATAATTGGCAGACGAGAGTTGGGCAGTGAGTCTGTAAGACGTAAAGCTCACACTTATGTATCTTTATATGTTTTATGTTAGTATAGTAATGTTTTGTCCTTTAATTATAATAAATAAATTTCTCATTTTAATGCTGGTCGTTCCCTTTCCCCACATTTTGGGGGGATCGGCCTTTCTCGTGAATACCCCTAGCAAATCCCGCCAAATTGTTGAAAATGCTGTGGATGTTTGTACAATTTAAGACGCTAAATTGATACTAAAAATTTTAATAAGAGTGGACTTTTGCTGTGGCTGATTTACTGGACTGGTGAATGGACGTTAGTGCGTCTTTTTCATGGATATGATTCAAGTGAATAAGTGAAAACTTTCAAGATTCGATTACTTTGTGTTCTTGTGCAACTGTGCTGGCATATACTGGCCGTTTTAAAAGAGGAACATCATCATGTTCGAAATTTCTAAATTAAAGAGAGTATATTATAACATATGCTTTGCCATTTAAATTAAAATATTACATTTGAATGAATGTTATTCTGCCCAGCTCTAATCTTTATTTAAAAGTTTAGTTTACATTTTACTTTTTAAAACAAGGCAATGAACAAGTTTTAGTTCATATTTAGTTTTATTTTGCTCAATTATTTTATTTGAGTTACATATTAGTACAGTAAAAAAACTTTAGCATCGGGTTTTGGTTGTTTAGGTCAGTACAATGATTACAATAGACAATATAGAATATTAATCATTAAATCAGCTTTATCTTTTATTTTTTTAAATATACTCTTATATCAGAAATGACAAGACCATTAATCTCTACATATCCAATCCATTTATAATTTTATGCAGCAAATAGTTTATTATTTTAATAGAACCGAAATAGTTTATAGACAACAATAATTTTAAAAGGATGAATAAATGAATTTTTTATTTTGAAGGACATATCTTTAACATCACAGTTTTCAATAATAGGTAAATAGTTGAAATGATTCCGAATGTAAAATGTTTAAAAGTAATTTTTTTTCTGAGAAATATTTAATCTTTCTCTCCAAAAACTAATTTAGTTTAGTATTTTTAAAAAAATTTTATTAATAAAATTTATTTCTCAATTTATTTTTTAAAATTTCTAGAAAGATTTTCTTTAAGTAAAATAAATTTTCTATATAAATTTAGTAAAGAATTAGAAATAAATTTAGTAAAACAATAAAAGGAATTTGAAGATCTGGGTCTTTTCAGAGTAATTACGTCGAAATTCGGAATTATCTGAAAAGTACCGAGTCTTATTATTTCAATCAAAATGCTCACAATTGATCAGTCTAAAGTCTATAGTTCCAATTTTAAAAATGAGCTGTCATATTTATCTAATTTATAAGAATTGGAAGTCCTTTTATAGTAATAAAATTTCAGCACACAAACAAATACAAGCATAACTTTTTATTAATAGATTTTTTAAAAAATGAAAAAAATCGATTTAAGTCGCAAATAATAATGCATAATCATGTTCATACTGTAAAAATGATCATATCTTGATTAAGGTTTTCATTGGTTGAAACTAGATTCAAATCAATTCTAAGCAGAATAAATTTCTGTCCCAATGTATTTTTCAGCCAATCGATGGGGGCCCTAATAATAGGTGGGGCCCACCGAGCGTCATCGGTTTCCATTCCAATACCTAACGATGGCAAGCCGTTAATTAAAATAATTCTTCCGCTAATGAGCGAGTTCGCGCCAAAGATCTTTTCGAGCCAGAACTTGTTCGCGTTGCCAAGGAAACGGTTTTCGAAATTTTCCTTTTCACGGAGTAATTCAATTGAAAGGCCTCGACCACCATCGTATCCTTGAGCAAGGAAATTCAGTTGTTGATATTAATTATTCCAGAGATGAAATTCCTTCAAAAAGTTGCAAAGTACGTTTGGGAACAGGTGAGCTGGAAGATGTATTGGAGAATGGGGCGGTATTTGCAAGAGTTCAGTATGGTAATTATCATAAGGGAAACAATGAAATATTGTTAAGCAATTGTTAAAAGAGCAAAATGTAGCAAAGGTGATTTGGCCGGCTTATGTGCATGAGGTTTTTTATTCTTTTGAAGAAAAAATAAAATGCCAGCTGCCTTTGGCGTATTGCTTTCTTCCTGGAATATTGGCGTTTTTGAGTTTTGGATTATTTATATGAAATTCATTTATTTAAACTTTTATCTTGATGAGTTGCATTATATGAATATAATGAAGCCTGTTTATAAAACTTTCTGCTTTCATAGACGACAAATATATACTTCAGTATAAATGCGAAAATAAAATTTCAACTTTAAAGTTAATGCTCAAATAAAACCTTTTCTATTAGCTAAATTTGAAAATTGGCAATATGACGTGAATGAATGCTTCGATGAGCAATTTCATTGTAACAATTAAAACATCAACAGATTTCTTTCATATACATTAAATTAAAATTGTATTAGAATTAAAGAATCAAATGTAGTAAAATGCAATTGATATAATTAAAAGGATAATTTTTGAGTTTTAATATAGCCTAAAAATTATTTTTGTTAATTTTTGGTAGATACAGTTGAAAAAAAACCCGGAAATGTAATTTATTTTTTTTAAAAAAAGTTATATTTTAATGAATTATTGATTAATGTTTATTCTCATCTTGAAGATCATGTGTGCCAAAATTTCATCATGATCGAATTTTTATCAAAAACTGCCTTTTCCCCTTGCGATGAATGTTTATTTGTGCAAAAGACATACAAATAAACATTCATGGTAGAGAACAATTCATACAATCAAGCAAATAAACAATAAACAAACTTTATATTTATATGTTACGATTAATGTAATTAATTCATTATTATTAATAATTCTAAGAAAATGAATCGATTTATCAGATTCACTGATTATTACTAATAATAATCGATAATTAAAATTAATTGCAGCCTATGTATAAATCTTTATGAGGAAAAAAAAAATGTCTCTTAAAATTGAATGCATTTATGTATAGTGAAACAACTTCCATTCGATAGATATGGGCTCAGTAATGTAAATTACACATATGGGTGTAGAATTTACTGTCAAAAATTCCATCTGTTCTACAAAACTATGTTCAAATAAAGAAATCATTCAGTTTTATTAGTAATATTATTTAGAAATTATTATATCACAAAATGCATAGTGAATCATATTTTCATTTCAACAAAATAAAAGCACTTTTAAAAAACTGAAGACGAGACTAAAAATGATGTTAAATTCATTATGATGAAATGTAAGATTAGGATTTTGCCTGCCGTTGTATTCAAAAACAAATAAGTATTACAAAATCCCTGTCTAGTCAGTTTGATGAACTTCAGGGATTTCTTTGAGATGGATCGAGTAATTTTTAACCCTTTTCAGATGGTGTGAAGGACACACGTTGTGACATATCTCTCTGCAAATGTTCATACCACATTAACAATATTACTTTATTATGCTGTACAATATCCATACGATATCTGTGGGATGTTCTGAAACATTTAGAATATTGTAGCAATATCCTGCAGATATCGTAAAATATCTTAGGCAAATAGGGAATGGGAAGGTGCTTCTCAATAAATTTTGTATGTTATAGGTCCGAACAGACGATGGATTTTGGAATCTTAGTTGGAAGGAATTTTGAAGGAATCTTAAGCCCTCGATAGCTTGATAAAACAGAAGCAATATCACGATAAAAACTCCTCTGGGAAAAGAAGAGCAACGGCATGGTGTCTCAAACAATAATGGCGTGGAATCTCGAATCTGTGCCATCCGGTGTTGAAATTAAAATTCTTCTATGACAGCACTGAATCTCTGTAGAAAGTAGGTTAATGATAGAATTTCGGAGAATAATGAAATGGAGTCTCAAAATCGCTCCGATCTAGTATAGAAACTATCTGCCATGACGACACCATATTTGTGTAGAAAGAAGGTTAATGATACAATTTTGAACACTAATGATATGGAGTCTCAAAATTTTCTCAACCTGGTATGGAAACTCTCCGCCATGACGACATCATATCTCTGGCAAAAAAAGAATAACGATATAATTTTGAATAAAAATGATATGGAGTCTCAAAATCGCTTCAATATTGTGTAGAAATTCTCCACCATGAAGAAAATGTACAACAAAGAAGTACAACAAAATGTAATTCATTGAAATTTACTTATCAACGATAATAATTATGGATTATTAATTTTTAAAGTTGTAAACAATAAAAAAATCGTACAAAAGATAATTTTAATGAGGAAATTATTCTATGAATTATTTTGAACATCCGCTCTAGATTAAATAGTTAAAAATTTCATCTCAACCCATTTCCTCTACCTCCTGAGCACGCCCGAGCCTTTTATGAGGCGTGGTTTTAGGCTTGGTTGGTTTAGAGAACATGGTTAATGAAGATATGTATAATTTTTCCCGGAAATTGTGTTCATGAAAAATGGTGCCAAAGGTTGTCGTCTTAGAAGAAATTTAGCTAAATGCCTCAGCAGGGAAAAAGAAATATATAAATCATATTGAAATTTGACTACTAAATTAACATTCATTTTTTAAAAATTATTTGCATATTTGAATAATTCATAACACTTGAAAAATGTATTATAACATATTTTCTAGTTTAAAATGTGCAAAATGTATCACTACTGCTTACTAATTAGAATGATGTGTTATTCTTATACAGATATGGGATATTATGATTAATGTTGATATAAAATGAAATAATTATGTTGTTCATTATTTAAATTATTTATTCTTTTATGGCATTTAGTACTAATTATACTTATTAAGTATACTACTAAGGTATGCTTACTAAATATAACTTCATAAAATTTTTCTGTTATTATTTCAGTTATTAGTATATAAGATATTACGTCAAGCTAATTATATTACCCATTAATTAATTTTTCTCCTGGCTTACACAACAAATAATTATTTTAGAAAATAAATTTAAAGTAAATGGCAATTAATTGGAAAAGTAAATTCTTAAGTTTGTTTTTTACAGAAATCAGAAAAAAAAATCCGGCGGAAATGATTATATAAATTGATGAATTAATTAAAAAAATGTTTATGAGATGCAAATTTAAAATAAAGAATCTTAATTGAATATTTATAATAGCTGTATTTAGATGATATGAAGCTTTTAAGAACAAAACACATGATTTCATGAATTTTTTTCCTTTAAAAGATATATCAATTTTTATAATAGTATATACAAAACAAAGAAGCACAATTAATTAAAAAATGCTGTAATCATTTAAGTTCAGCTACAATAGCGATGTTCATTTTTATTGTTTTATAGTAAAGATAGTTAGTTTTATTCGTTGTCCACAATGAGTTAGTTGCAATAGCATTGCTTAAAACTTTGTAAGAAATTAAAGAAGATCAAATCAAAAGTTTTTTTGTAAAGCAGCAATTTATTTGTGTCTTTTGTTAAAATTAATTTCTTTAATTGTTGCAAGTTAATAATTATTTGCTAGCTTTGAATGGAATGAACTTTTTTTCAATTAACATTGTCAGAAAATAAGAAACAGGTTAAAGAAATTAATTTCGATGCATTCAAATTTGGGTTGTAATTTTATTCACGTCTAAAATTATAATAAGATAATAATTTTAGTTGTGTTTGGAATTACGTATAAAAAATAATTTAAGGAATCATAAATCCGTGAACAAATCTTTTTACAATTTGTTCAAAAATAACGAAGAATATAAAGGGGCGAATAAAAATGTTTCTATTATATTCCTTTTGATACAACAATAGAATTATAAACAACATTATTGTATAATGATGAGGTATTTCGTACCATTTACTATTAATGGTACTTTTTCATGGAACTGAAACATTGCCAAATTGAAATATTTGCGATATATCTTTCTGGATCTGAATTTCGTCATTTTAACGTAATTTTTGCTGAAATTCCATAAACTTCAATATTTCGGGAATTACAGCTAAGAGTTTATTATCCGGAGCTAGAACTGTTGTCGCATAAATGCATTTTTATTAGAGCATGGGAAAGGAATCTATATGATAACGCTTTTTTTCAACTTTAATTATTTTTACGTAAAGATCATTCAAAACAAGAAATATGGGATACTTTTAATTCTTTATCTACATTTGTCTACAATGATTAAAGGAATGTTATATTTTGAATGACAATTTTATTTTGCAAAATTAATTTAGAATGTAAACATTTTTTGAGTGCTTTTTTTTCACCAGAGATGTACGAGAAACCGAACACCTCAGAGTAAGTCATAGACTGATTATCCCGACCTGTCCGAAGGTACGCGGAAATATTTGAATCATACTGGAACATCATCAACACTGGAAGGAACTGTGGTTGAGTCCTAAGGGTCATCACCGACCACGGCATAACACTTCCCTAAGGATGTACGTCCCGTCATCGATGGTAGATAGCCAACCCCCACCCTTTTGTATACCCAAAAGGATGGCGAGAACCAACCAGTATGCTGGAAGCTTCTCATACTCAATTACGAGATGCCTTCCCCCCACTTGGGAAACACCTCAGAGTAAAAATTCAGTGTATTTCTTTCCAATAATAAATCAGAAAAAATTTGATTTAAAATTTGAAACATTTGATTTAAAATTTGAAACATTTGATTTAAAATTTGAAAACATTTGTCAAATAAATTAATACCTTTTTTTATGTCACCATTCCAGTTACTCTTTCCTCATAGTAATATATGGCATTATTCAACTTCCATAATCACTTTAAATTATTAATAGCAGAACTAAAATTAATTCATATTCATTTAAGTTTGTATTTAAAATACGATATGTATTTCAATGAAATTTCATTAAATCTCTTTTTCGAAGTTTATTCCGTAATCCTACTCGCATTAAAAGATGTATTTAAAAGTTGATAATTATTTGAAAAGTTTCACCTTCATCAATGTCACAAAATCAATAAACTTTTCAGTACTGACATTAATCATCTTCTAATATTAAAGAAATCAAATTCGCAAATCCCTCTGATCAACATAACTTCATTATTCATGATAAGTTGAAGGATGTCCCAGATATCCACTTGATAGTTCCTTTAGCCGATGAATACATTTTGATCTACGCTCATTTAAACTCTCCGGGGCCGAATCAAGTGGTTAGAGAGATATGGGACGGCAGATCTAAAGTATGCTTGTTGGCAAAGTATTTAGGACTGCTGGGGCGTGGAATCGTCAGCTGGACTAATTATCTCGCTATGTTATTTCATCATGGATATTTGAAGAAAGATGCTCATTAGTCCGTTTCTGTTAATAAACATACCCGATTGGATCTGATGCGGAGTTACGTCTGTCATTCAAACTTCGATGGTATCTGTCGGAATGATTATATAAACCTTTTAAAGATCGCAGGTCTAATTAATGTCTTGTCACTGATGGATTTCTGATTATTTATTGGGAAGTTGTTATCTCAATTTATTACTGTGGGTTGCATTTTAACTGCATAATACGGCAAAGCAGCTATAATTTATTCAATAATATGGAAAAAACAAAGCATAAATTTTTAATCCATCGTTATCTCAAACACACATTTTTTCCCCATTGTATATGATAGTTTGTTCAATTTAGTTACATTAACTTCCCATTTAAATCAACACTAAGGCTATTTTGAGACGGACCTCGTAATTCTGAAAAGCGGTTAGATGACGAGGACGACTCCTGAGATAGAATCTCCTTTCCAAACTTAAGCACTACACCATCTTTGGCCCCGACGGATTACATGATCCGTTTATACGATGATTCTTCTTGGAATCGGGTCTAGGTTGAGACCTTACCACCAGGCCAATTCGGCCTTCATCGTATTTGAAGTTATATATACGATACAAAAAAAAATATGATGCGATATTCGTCAAAAAATATGATTTAGTGGTTTTGATCTATCTCCATAAGATGCCAGATGCCACCCCCACCCCCATACACAAACACCTGTCCTGAGAACCAATTTTTCGAATTTTGTCTGCCTATCTAACTGTCTATGAACAAAATAATTTAAAAACGCTTTCAACCTTGAGCAAAGAAATTCGGTATATAGTCCCTACATCGTGTTTGTAAATTTCATCAAAATTTGGACAAAATTCATTGAAGAGAAATCTGTCTATCTGTCTGTATGTATCTGAACACAAGAACGCAAAACCACAAAGAGCTACACAGTCACAATTTGGTTTACAGGTGTATCAAGATTATAAATGTGTATTAAATTTTCTACCAAATATCACAAAGAAGGTGAGGATTTGTTTTTATCTATAATCAAACCAGAATATAGCTAAAAACCAGATAAAAGAACTCGCAATGTTTCGGAGAAATAGAACTAGGGATGTGCTGTTGTGGCTAAAATTGTAGATAACTGCTAACTTTTGAATCCAGTTATTGGAATGGAAAATCTTTAAATTTTATTTCTTTTATAACGAGGAAAGAAACGCGTCGTACTATATCATAAAATATAGAAGTCGGGAAGAGGAGGACGTACGTACGTACACTTGCAGACTGTTATGACTTTCAGTATGCCACTTCCTTTCTTACGTTACTACAATCCCTCTGTTTGTTAGGGAATGTAAAAGAGAATAAAAGAAGAACCGAAAAGAAATTGTTAGGGTATTTAAATATCCTATTTGTGGATTTTCTACTGTGTCTTAATTATTTATTTTTGTAATTTTAATTTATAAAATATATTTATTTTTATAAATAACATTTTATTTTCGAAATGTTACAAATATACGTTTCCGCATATAAAATTGTCTGGGTAACTATACTCATGAATATTGCATGTTGCATATTTTAAATACCATCGAAAAAATTTTAAAAATTACCAGAGTTAAACTCTTGCATAATATTGAAAGGAAATACATTCGGCACATTAAATTTATTTTGTATTAAGAGGTTAAGGCAGTATACAAATTAAATATGTAAATAAAAAGAATAACAATGGGATTTTTGAGCTCAGTGACATGATATATTAGAACTGTGATTTCCCACCTTTTATGAGAGTGATTGATGCCGAAAATTCCGGATAAAAATAGTCCATGAAGACAACATATGGAACTGTAATATCATTTAGAGTCATTGAGTCTGTCAAGTTAGAGTCATGGTTGGAAGCAAATATTCGCAGTAATTTTTAATAGAGGCTAAATGAAATGGTGAATGACCCTTGACTTCGACGATAAACTTAGCAACGAATTTGGCAATAAAAACAAAGTTTATGGAAAAAACAAGCATTATGAAATTATCTCGATTAGAGTTCAATATATTGAGATTCTACTAAAAGATTCTTTGTTACACTTTATGCTCTCAGTCAATTATAAAGGAATATGTCACTGTCACAAATGATAACTGTCTCTTTAGAATGTTGATCGCTGAACGAGTTCAGCGATCAACGAACGAGTAATTATTTTGCCTGAAAATTATTACTGTATTAAATTTAGTAATATGCTGTTTGCTTGTGCTATTAGTATCTACAGCTATTATTTCTTGTTAATAGGAATGGGTTTTTACCCCATCGTTCCTAGTTTTCTGGAAGATTTTTTGGAATATAGCGATGTTTTCCATTGTTTTTCTTGTCGAACTTCTTTCATCATACAATTATCATGCGATTTCCACCACTCCCTCTAAAACGCTATTGCTATTTTATTTTAAGCAGAAATGAGGAATACATTCAAGCATTAAAAAATGGCTTGCCCATTTTTAACGATATGGCAAAGAAAATTATATTTAATTCTCGCACACTTTATACAGTTTATGAATCTTAAAAATAAATAAAACAAGTTGAGCTTATGAAATTTATTTCCATTGAATTGTTTTAAAAAATGGTATCGAGTTAATTTTATACGTATAAAAGTAAGAAAACCAGCGAAGGAAATCTTTATGGATGAAACTGAATTTTAAATGGAATTTCGGAGATGTTTTGAAGTATTTTAGAGAAATAGTTAAAGAAATATGGGAATTAAAATATGAAATTTGCAAAATCTAAAGTATCTTTAAATTTTTACCATGGAAGAAATAATTTAAATGCTGATTCATTATAAAACCAATTGTACATATGAAATTCTCCCAGGAAGTGCTGCTGTGTTTTAATTGATAATTCTTTATTTTATCTCACTAAAATGTTCAATCAACACAAATTGTATTAAAATAATATTAAAGTGACCATCTTTAATAGATAAATTTCATAACGAGAAACAAATCTAGTAAAATAATTCATGGCAAGTTTTCATATGATTATATTAATGCTTATAATTTTTCATAAAATTATATAATAGAAATGTGTGAAATTTTGTTTTTTATTTATTTAATTTTCACCTAGTCCTTCTTTAAATAATATAAAAGTGAACTATAATATTTAATGAACATTAATATTTTATATAATAATATAAAAATGAACTATAATATAATATTTTGAATAAAACAAATGCAAAGAATAACAGAGTACTTGATGAATATCAACCTTTTTTTATTTTAAATAAATATAGATAGGAAAAATCTTTGTCATATGAGCTCATTTTTTTCGTTTTGGAACAAAGGATTAATTCTTTATTTGGAAAATGAAAGATTAAAATTTCATTATTAAATTCTCAGTAAAGAAGTTCATTAAAATGGATTGTTCGTGAAAAATCTTCTTGATACTTTAGGCTATATAAAGTATATGTAATTGTATTAAAGAATCAATATGAATGTAAATACTTTTTTTTTGTTTAAACTAAGTGGATTTCTGCATTATTTCTACATAAGGTTTTAATTGTAGATTATATTTGATCTTGGATTTTTTTATTTTTTTAAGTTTATGTATTTATGAATCTAGGAATCAATTATATTTATCTTTAATTATACATTATTTCTAGTTTTTTTTTCTTTCAAATAAAATTATAAAATATAGAGTTTCGGTTAGAACATTATAAACCAGATGTTGCCTTAGTAAAATAGACATACTGATTTGAATTTACTTAAAGTAAACTGTTTTATTTTGGCAAATAATGATATATTTATTTATATAAAAAAAAGCAAACATAATTAAAAATTTATATTACTTAGCTCATGATATCGGTTCTTTGCTACGTTTCATAACTAAGAAAATAAAAACATATGTACTTTCCTGATAACACTTGTGAAACCACTGAAACAATTTGAATAAGCATAAAATCTTTGTAACATATTTTTGGTACTTATTGATATATATTATCATTATAAGAAATTTAATAACACTGGGTGATTATATAAAAATATTATCCATATATGTGGGACAATTATTATCATACCATTCACAACAACTAAATAAAGTTTTGGTTTTAGGTATTTTGAAGTTTGATTTCAAGAATCATATTAAAAACTATAAAGTGACCAAATATCAAAATGTTTGAAGGGCAACATCAACTTTTATTTTTATTAAAATGTGTTCTCCATGGCAAAACACAGTAAACAGTATTCAAATGGCATTAGCAGCACGAAGCATCATCAACGCTAGACAGACTGAGAAAATAACTGTGATGCGATTACTAAAGACTTGAAGTTTAACAGATTCCTCTCGGAATGGTTATGTGCTATGGTTCTAGGCACTATCTACCGCATGCAAAGTGTCCTCGTAGATAAAGTGGGTTAAGTGAAAAATGTGTGAAACCCAACAAAATGTCTGTTTTGTAAAGTTTTTTGACTTGAAGTTTAACAGATTCTTCTCGGCATGGTTATGTGGTATGGTTCTAGGCACCATCTACCGTATGCAAAGTGTCATCGTAGATAAAGTGGGTCAAGTGAAAAATGTTTGAAACACAACAAAATGTCTGTTTTGTAAAGTTTTTTGTTGCTCTTCTGTCATTATTGGTTGTTTTCTCTTTTCTTCTTAGTCTGTCTGCCGCTGATAATTTACATGAACAGGTACCGTTCCAACGCTATTTAATATTTTTTGCTATGAGGAACATATTCTAGCAAAAGAAAAAGTTGGTGTTTAAAATTTGAAAACTCTGAAGTTTTGTCACTATAATTGTAACCATTAGGTTTAACTGTTGTTTTTCATATGATTCTTGAGTTCATACCTCAAAATACCATGAACTAAAATTTTATTCCGTTTCTATAAATGATATGATAGTTATGGTTTCGTATATCGGTGTAATTTTATGATAGATTTGTAAATGTTTGGCAAAATCCAGATATTCATAAATTACTCTTACATTAAGGAAATTCATTTTAAATTAAGGGAAATGCTTTAAATTGAAAAAAAATATCTGATTTGTTTGAGAAATTTTTAATTTTAACTTCATATTCATTGGTTTTGTTCTGAAAAAAAAAATCGAAACAAATTTTTCGAAAGAAGAGAAACATGAGTAAAAAATATAGAAAATAACTGTTTAAGATTCATCCTTTGGAAACAATTTGTAAATTAACTTAAGAAGTATATTCTGGCATGAAGATTTCATTTATTTTTTAAAATTCATTAGTTATAATAAAATATATGTTCTGATATTAGATCAATAAAATAAATACACATAATATTTTACGATGAAAATTCTATTATAGATTTAATTTATGTTCTTTTTAGATTCTACTCTTGCTAAGACTTGTTATTGCTTACTTATCAAACAACTATTGCTTGAACTTATTAAAGTTATGCATTGCAATGAAAAAATATCAACTGCATTCTGAAAATATTATGTAAAAACGTTCATATTATATTTAAAACAAAACTTTATCATGCTCGGATTCCCAGTAACAAGCTGAAAGAAATATAACTAGGAGGCACAACTCTTTATTTCTAGAGAAAAAGAAAAATAACAAATGAAATATAGATGAAGAGTAATTATATAAGAAGTCAAGTGCAATTATTGCAACAAAAGGATCGAATGCTGATAAAGAGCTTCATTGACTGACGGCGGGTTCGAATCGATCTTCACAGATACAATTTCAGCCCTGATTCATTATTCTGTCAATCGATGGGGGCCCTAACAATAGATAGGACCCATTGAACCTCATCGGTTTCCACTCCAGGACCTAACGATGCCAACCTGCTAATTAAAATAATTCTTCCGTTAATGAGGAAGTTCACGCCAAAGATCTCTTTTCCCGCCAGAACTCGCCCTCGTTGCCAAGGGAACGGTCTTTGTAACTCTACTTTTCGGGAAACGATTCAATAGAAAGGCTTCGACCACAAGCGTTTTCTTGAGAATGCAAATTTAATTGTTGCTATAAATTATTCCAGGGTTGGAACACTTTCAAAAAGTTTGAAAGCACATTTTAGAACAAATGAGTTATTAGTTAGTTATATTTGAAAATAGAGAGAATTTTATACCAAATTCGAAAGACTAATATCCTAAAGAATAAGCTTATTTCTGGTTAATTTGAGTTTGAATATATGAAAAATATCTGTAATTATTGTTATTATGTATATTATTGTTATAGAATAGTACATAATTTTTAAGAAGTCATATCTTGAGTGTATAAGTTTGATCTTGAACAGGAAGGCCAACATCTTGAATTAAAGCTATTCCTTAAGTAATATAACATTAATTTTAATTATACAATTAATACAATATTACAATGATACAGTAATAAATAATAAATATAATAATGCAATGATACAATAATAAATAATAAATATGCAATAATAAATTATATAATAAAACAGACATCAGCAATTACTGCTTTGTTTATGCAAATAATATAAATATAATTTATATAAATTATACAATAAAATGTGCATTTGCAGTTACTGCTTTGTTAAAAGAAAATAAAAATGCATAAAAGTTTAATTAAATCTCAATGTTAGAGTCAATTTTTCTTTCAAGTTTATAATGCATAAATATTATTAATATTAGCATTGATAAAATACAAATTATATTGTACTTTTTTTATGGTTTTTATTGAATAATGTAGACTCATTTATCATAATATCGATTCATTACATGGAATGTACCTTATTATTATGATAAGAGATGATCTATTTTATAAGCCCATAAATGAATATTTTGTTTCTGCTATAGAATATTTTGTTATTATATTGATTTTTTACAATAATAACTAGCATAATTGAACAAAGAAAAAGAAAAGAAAATAACAGTCAAATTCATATTTAAAAAAATATAATTCAGTACATGCATTTGTTGTAGTTTTTTTTATAAATTATGTCTTTACTAAATATTATAAGCGAATGTTTCAGGAGTCTAATCCAGTTTTAAATATTAGCATAAAATCTTAAAAGAAAATAAAACTCTGCAATTATTAAAATCTACAATGTGCAATGTAGAAAATAAAAACTCTCAGTAAATGCAATAATACAGAATGAGAATATGAAAAAAACAGAAAATTAGATTCATGTATTAGTTACCATTTGCATAAAATATTCGTAAAATTAATATTTATTTCTTCATACTAAATTTAGAACTTTTGTAAAAAGAAATATAAAATAATAAATTTGCTTAAAAGGATATGATTCTATATTAATTATATAAATAACAATATGTATATCAATTGTATAAATGGTACAATCAATATAACAAGAAACAAAGCACAGTGGGGAACAAAAAGTCATGAAACAAAACTTTACAAAAAGCAAGAAATTGAAATTTTTGATTTATAAATACTTTATTTGAGAAATAAGTCTGGGAATTATTAAAAGCACGAGCCAAGCAAAAAGAAGTAAATATTAAAATATTCTTTTCTCATTTTAAAAACGAAAGTTCAATTTAACTTTCAAGAAACTTCTTTTCAAAAATAAAAATTAAAAAAATATCTGAATATCATCTAGCAATTGTTCTAACTTAATTCCAAGAAAATAAATTCTTAGAAGGCAACTCTAAAGATAAATATCTATTTTCAAATCATAACGCATAGAAAGAAGATTCTTTCAAATTAATTAAACTGCATATTGATTTACTCATTTCTTCGTGACTTTCTAGTTAAAAATCAAAGGTTAAATGCTGAATAAACAACAAGCAATTATCATAAACTTTTTTCACAATTAAGAAAATAAAATTCTTTCTTAATTAAAAAATAATATTTCAGAAAATAATATGAACTATTGGCTGAAAGCAAACAATAAAAAAAATTAAAAAATATATATGTATTATACGTTAGCTATAAGTTTAATTGAAAGTTTAAAATAAAATTTTTATTGCAGCAAAAAGGAATAAAAGCTTTTAATGCGAGAAAAAAAATCTGCAAGTGTTCTCTATCAATAACAATGAAGTTTATTTCCCCCTTTAAAAAAATAATAACTATTTATTTGACTAACTATTTGAGCAGTTCGCAAAGAAAAAAGAAATGCCAACTGAATGCGAACATTTTTAATCTTTTAATTCCAGTAAAAAATAGCATTGTTCATATCAATTGTCTGAAAGTTGAAATTGTCAAATTTGTTCTCTCCGAAGAACAAATCGATATTTGTATTGTTTAAAAATAATAATTCTCAAAATCAATAAAAAACGTTTTTTTTTTTAAGATAAGTATTTTTGTTTCTTTATTTTTTCTAAGAAATGGATTTTTTCCCTGAACTATGAATGGTTGATTGTTAATCTATAAGAATAAAGTAATTGTTAAAACACATTACAATTCATAATCCAGATTGGCAAAATTAATGCTTAATATATATATGCCTATTATTCTCCGAAATTTTAATTGTGATAAATATTGACAAGTGAAACAAATATGATTTATTTAATACTAACCGCCTTTGGCGACCAGCCGGTTCGCCAGTATTACCGCTCGCTACAATTTCAATTAAATATTTTAAATAACTTGTCTCTTAATATCTTCTTCTCAAACAAAACATTTTTAATCTTCAAATTTTGATAGTCATACCAAACTTATACTGTTATTTAGATCGTTTCATTCAATTTACTATATATATTTTCCTAATTTTTTGTCATTTCTGGTAAAACTTCAACTTTAATTTAAAGTGGAAATGATGAAATTGCAATTAATATAAAGATATTTTTTAATAAAACCAAGCGTTTTATTTTATTTACCATCTTTATTGTTATTTATGTATTATTATTATTATTGAATATGAGTATTGAAAACAGAATCGCTCGGCATTTAAGTCTTATGTTAACTACAAAATATTTTTCATAATTTATGTAATAACTCAAAGAATAATTCAACAAAAATTTCTCAGATTCAGCATAAAATTCAGTTTTTACTTTTGCTTTCAAAAGGATTGAAATGAAATCAATAATAATATTTTGTTCCTGCTTATAAATATATTTCAAAAATTATGAAGTCTAAATTTAATGCAGTAAGGTATCATATTCTGATAAATATTCTGGGCACACCAAATTTTAAATAAATGAATGAATGTTTCTATTTTCCACGATCAACTAAGACTGATTTATGAAACTTTGAATGTTAAAAATTTAGAAAAACTCAACATTTTCATAATCTTAGGCCAATTAATCTTGAGAAACCTGAGCGCTTATTGGTGTATTTTCTTTGAAACTATCTATGGAAAATCTAAAATTATCTTTTTTTTATTGAATAGTGATATTCAAATTTTCATAAATCAGTCAGTTTAAGTGATTGATTTAGTTGATTGGAAATTACCTCTTTTTATTTAAAATATTAGTGTTTCAAGAACATTTTGTTATTCGTGATTTCCACAGCAGAAGCTTTATGTAAAATCAAAAATTCGTTACTTATTAGAGCATTTATTGAATCAATTTACATAAAATATAATCATTTTCCATTTAAACCATTTTAGAAGTTCTGTTGTCTATTACTAAAGGTTTACAAATTAGCTGTATGGCCATGATTTGAATGGATATCCTGTTCATATTAAACAAAACTTGCCTTAAAATAAAACTGATTTATTGGATTAATAATATAGATAGTGTAAAAGATCATAAAATATTTTTTCTTAAATTAATTTTTTTAGAAAAAAATAATATTTTATATTTGTTTCATTTCCTACAGATACGTGCTGAAAATTATATTTTTGCAGATTTCATTTCCAAAAAGATTTAATTTATTTTTAATTGGATCTTTAATCAATTTGATGGCAACACTTTGAATAAAGCTAATTTTCCTCCATGAATGCGAAACGTGCTCTTGCAGCTTAAATTTTATCTTTATTTTGCATTAAAAAATTATGAAAAATATTGTTAAAGATTAATTAAAAACAGAAATTTAATTTTAAGATTAAAATATTGGTATAATTTAAAAGATAAATTTTTGATCTTTAACGTGATGTAAAAATCCTTTTGTGCGGTAATAATTTCGGAAGTTATAGCAGAAACACGCGAAAATTCCGCTTAATTTTTAATGAAATAAAATTCTAATTAAAAATTCGAAAAAATAACTTCGAGGTGCACATTCCCGGCCTCCAAGGTGCCAAATTTGGTAGCTGTAGGTTGAATGGTCCGGCCTGTAGAGCGCCAACACACACACACACACACACACACACACACACACACACACACGCTAACACACACAAATTGAGCTTCATTATAAGTATAGATAATAAATTTATTAGGAAATCTGTACGGAAGAAACTGATTGAAAATATTTAAGAAAATGAGAAATAAATTTTTGTATGAATTTTTTCCCCCTAAAAGAAAAAGAGGATTGTTTTGTTTCGTTTTCATCCTCCGATGAACCCTAAAAATACTGTTATAGTGAACAAAAGGAATTTGTTACTAAAAGTTAAGTGGTTAGTTGTCGACATAATCGAAGTACAGATTCAAACATTTTTTTAAATATATATCTTTAAACTAAATTTCTTATCCCTCTTCGAAGGACGTTGCCATTTAGGAGGCGAGATGGACTTTAAAGTTTTTTTTGAAATTCTTTATTACTTTACTTTTTATTACTTTATCGAAGTATTTAGAGTCTCCTTTTAATGAAATAACATGGAACAGGACATCTAAAGCTTCAAAAGAAGACGAAGAGCCATTCAAAACAAAAGAGGAGGAATACTGCCTTTTGGAACTGTCCACATTCCGCGCTCACAATTCTGTGGTAACCCAGCAGTTTCTAGGGCATTTTGAATGAAATCTGTTTGATTATTCTACTTGTATTCCAGGTTTAGTGCTAAATCATTTTTATCTGTTTCCTTAGTTGACGAACTAAGTAGGGGCAAAAGTTTCTAGACTAATCGAGAGATTTAAAGAAATGTTGATGCCTATGACATGTCACTGTTTTACACACCGGGGAATCGAAAAATTGGCAAGTTCGTCGATCTAAGATATTATAGAATCTTCCCAGCAGTATGTCGGAAATTAATTTTTCGTACGGAATGTCTGGTGTAGTGAATTTATTTTGTACTTTATTCTTGTTTTTTTATTTTTTTTTATTTTCTCAAATATGAAATACAAAGATAGTATTGTAATCGTGAAAAATTCAAATTACAGATTTTAACGAATCTTTCCAGACCTCCCTAAGTTCAAACCTCCTAAGACCCCTTAACCTCCTCCGCCCTAAATCAGAGACTC
>JAPMOR010065144.1:7840-31080 GCA_026543865.1 Argiope aurantia
TCTCTCATTTCCGCTAACACCTTGATGACTTTTAGCCATAGCATTGTTATGCTCCGCTATATAGATCTAATTTTCTGAATTCAAACTTGTAAACTCGTTTGTCCATTAAAGAGATGAAAGTAATAAAAAAATGACCTGAAGTCTGTGAACAATCAAAACGTCGTCATTTCTCTCATATTTAATATAATCTACGGCCTATTTTACAACAAACATCTCATAAATAAAATCTTATTGTGAATCTCGAGGCCATATATCTTCAATTTAATTTCTATATTTTTTTAAATATGAATATCAGCATGTCCAAATCTATTAACCAACTTTATTTCATCGCTGAAAGTATAGTGACCATCGTCCTAAGCCTAAAAAACCTTAGAGATATTACTAAATAGTTCGCAAATATTAAGCATAATCACATGATAAATGTTTGTTTCGTGATCCACAGTTTTCTGGTATGTCGCTCTCTTAATATCTACTGCCAATAGCGAGCCACGGTAGGTAACGCCACATTTGAAACGGAACAATGACAGTCAATTATTGCCCTCAGCTATCCTCTGAATCTGCGGATTCTTAATCAAGCTTTTTTGCGTCCCTCAATAAAAATTCACTGCCTTAAATAAAGATTTTTTCAATTACCGTCAAATATAATAAGCTTAATTTCAGCCCTCAAGCCTAAGGTAGTCCGAGGAGATCTTATTTTTCAATTCAATTTGCTCCCTCTGATTCCAATATAATTTAAATGTGAAATGAAAATTCAAATTGGATCGACTTTTATATTCATATAAGATTTTTTTAAAGTAAAACTTATGTTCGGGAAACGCATTATTTTTTTTCTCTGTTTTAAATACTATAGACATCTGTCCAATGAACTTTAAATCAAATTTCTTCGGCCATTTCACTAAATCAACCAATATTTTTCTACTTGATTCTGAAAATCAGTAGGTAACAGGTGTTCTCATGAAGAGAGCAATAACGCCTGCGTATGCATGCAAAAAATCCTTAACATTCTACATATTTAGAGTTAAAGCTTCATACGTAATAAATAAAGTTTTTGGACCAAAGCGCGGCCCTTGTACACTACAATATTCTATTCCCAAGGATCTGTTTGTCCGTCAACTGTGCGGTTTTAGCAGTAAGAAACGCATTAATTATTACTCCAGTGATCATAGCAAAAACATCGAATTTCCACAAAATCAATTTAATGGGCCTATACTTTACAGAATTAAAGGCATTTTGAATGACCTCCGGTGATATTAAATAAGCTAATTACTTCTGTTCCTGAGCACGAATAATGATGGAATAAATAATTTCAAAGACACAACCGTGCCTCCATGCTTATAAACTATGTTGATACTTAGTAACCTGTTTGACTCTAGGTAGTTTATTAATCGACCGGTAATCAATTTGTTCAATACTTTACACAAATTGGGAGTAGAAATATGCAACGATAAGAGATGATCAATTGGAGATCTTTCTCTTCTATAGGAATGAATATAGCGTTTGCCTTTTCTGAAACCTTTCGGAAAATACCATTGTTTCGTCAACAATCAGAAATACTCTGGGATCTTTGTTAGCATAAACGGTGCCAGTAATTGTTTTAAGTGTACGTCCTTCTTCAATTTTCTAAAAACAGATTAAATTTCCGTTAATGTGAAATCTACCATACACTTGCCAACATTAAATGAATTAGCTTTTATCATCGGGAAATAATTCTTAATTAAAACCATTTTTCTTTCCAGAAAGTTAGTTGTAAACTAACTGTCCGTGCTCTATACATTCTAGAAAACAAGCACAAAAAACTGCCATTGGTTAAAAAATTCGCAATCCCAAATCCTAATCCCTTTTACTTTTTCTCCAGTTTTCATTTTATAAGAAAATTAATCACCAACTATACATTCACAATAGACACTTATATCCAGTTGGCCCACATTTTCGAGAAAAACTTTAAAAAAAGTCTGTTGGGATTTTTTTCCATAGAAAATAACATGCATTTCAGAACAAGCTCTTTTAATTATTTGCTGACTTTTATTTCGTTCGAAAGATTATGGATTCATTCTTCACTCTTTCTATCTTTTCTAGAATTCATTGATTTATTCCTACAAACATTAACAATATCATCTGATCATATAACATTGTAAACACATACTAAAAGACACTGATCCGCTGTCAATTTCTGAGAAAAGACCACGGCAGATCCCTTAAGTAACTGAGCTAATTTTGCCAATTATTATTCCAATGAATGATTTTGAATATAAAGTAATATTCAGTAATCATTCGAACTCCAAAACATTCCACCTTCGATGGAAATCTCGAGAACAATACTTCACTTTACATTTTCTAAACATGTAAACATTAAAATATTAATTAGGATTAAACCCCATGATTTCTAGGTACATCATGAAAGGTCGCCATTTCTTTCATATTCAAAACTAATCAGAGAATAAAATTTAAAAAAGACTATTGCAAAAGATTGACCAATTTCACCAATTTTATTCAGCATTTTATTTCACCTCTTTATTATTGTACTTAAGCAATCAGATTTCTCTATATTTGTTAAGAAAGTGTAATTTAAAATAAAATTCCTCTGCAGAACTAGCTATCATCAACAACTAAAGAAATTCCAAAAACTATTCATATATCTATTCCCCAAACTATTCATATCCCAAATCTTCAATTACTGCTCGAAATTTGTCAGTTTTGAATTAATTTAGATCTCATAATCATTAAATATATCATCAGTGGTGTCCTAAATATAACTGCAATTTCTTGTTTAGAGATTTAGAAAACAAAAACTTTGCAGAACCCTGCTCAAAAACTGGATCGATTTCTCCACGTTTCTTTACCAGTTCAATTCCGTACTTCAAATATAAATTAAAACAGTGGTTTTTCTTGGTTTTAAAAAACTGCAGTTCATCGAAATTGATTGACAAATCTAAATTATCGTGTAAATATGGTGGGTAAAGAGATCGTTGCTTAAATTGTAAAGTCTATTTTAAAAAACACACTGCCAGAGAATCAGTAAGTCAATTGCAACCCCTCGACCGATATAGTTACTTTTTACTTCAAATGAGAGAACCTTAGATACCTCAATCAACGATGTCCCTTCTTGTCATTCCGAAGGTTCGAACGAAATTACAAAAGCAGAATTTCATTCCTTCTTTTTCTGTGAAGAAAAGGCTTGACAGAATTTCTTAAACTCGCCAACAACTGCAATGACTTCAGTGTACTTATTTCATATGAAATTACAGCTTTAAAATCATAAGCAATAGCCGACTCTAGAGAAATATCAAAACACAACTTGTCTGCACATTCTCTATTGAGAAAGATTTAATCAAAATCTGCCAATTTCAATCACTGCACCCTTTTTTCCAATTTTTATTTCATATGAATATTTATGACTCTTAGATACATTAGTAGAGGACATTCTACGATTGCGATATTCCGTTTTCGGAATATGCTAGAAATAGAAATTGGATTGCACTCGCAGCGCCAACAACTGAGCTCAATATTCCAGTTCCAAACTGTTTGCTAAAATGATTTTGGAAAAAAAAATAGGAAAACTAAGGACTATGTTTCCAAGCTCCAACCACAGCTCTGGTTTTGTCAAATTTCATTTCATATGGAAGATTATAATTTATATACAAGGTGTAGTTATTTCACTCTTACCCATCGACATTCATCTTCTAGAAACCAAAAAGATTTGTCAGAGCAACAACCTCAATAAATAAGCTGTATTTGATAATTATGCTCGACAATAAATAACATTTATTTTTTGTGCAAGTATATTCTTAATATTAGTTTATTCGATTGTGATGAGATGTTATTTATCAAAGGTGTTTGACATATTATTATTTACAGCTTAAGCAAACAGATTGCCTCTGAGTTTCTAGACTATCTGCTAAAATAAAAAATAAAATCAGTGAATTAGTAACCTAGCTGTAACCCCCCTCGTCATTTTTTTATTTCACATGACAGGTCATGGACATTCAATCGATCATCAAGGGTCCCATGTTTGTCTTAACACTTCCATGTCTGTGATAAATCTCGAAAATCCAACTTCAATATTTATCATCTATTGCTAAAAACTACGACAAACCTCCCTTAGATACGTCAATAATATTCATCTGTCCCGTATAGGCTTTCATTAACGAGAGAAATCAAACTACTTTATTGTAACTACCAATAGGAAGAATTCCTCAGAGGATATCCTCAGTTGCATCCCCTGCACAGATTAGGCCAATTTTTATTTCATTTGAAATTTCATGATTCTTAGCTCAGTCATCAATGGTCATTCCATGTGCTTCCTCCACTTTCGAATATATATCGCGAAATAGAAATTTATAGAACCTAAATCAATCGAACCGTTTAATGTAGCTGTATTCACTTATTTATTTTTCAACTCTTTAATCATAGCCGAAAAGCATAAGGATATAGATAAAATTTGTTAAAATAATTAAAAATAGCATCTTTTTTACAAAACTGAATTTATTTTGAAATAAGAAATATTTTATCAAAATTTCTTGAAATGAGTAAATTATCTAACTAAAATTTTATTAGAATTTAATATCGTGAGTTTACATATTATCACCAGAGATTGCTAATATGTATTAGAAGAACCGGAAAAATCACTGCCACTCTCCCCTGGCCGAATTCAATAGTTTCTTTCAGCCAAATTTTTTATTTCTTATGAGGCTTATGGAGACTTGTTATATCATGAAAAGTTTCAATTCCCTGCAGCAGTTTTCCTTTTCTATAGAAATTTTTTTAAATATTTTTTCGCTGTATCTTCACTAAGAAGAAAACTTCTCCAGGATTGCTCAAGTCTATGAAAATATGCCATTTTTTTATTATACATGAAAAAATGATAGCAACTAAATAATCGCGGCAGAGGTCCTAATCCATTGCAGTTTGACAGTTTCATTTCGAAGAGAGTTCTTGAACTGTTATACATTCAAATTCAGGACGTATACAATCGCATGTTTACCCAACCAGCATGCAGTTTAGAGAGAAATATTAATAAACTCTTCTCTTTAAGCAAGATCTCCAACCCCAGCCCCAGTAATGATTTCGCTGTTATTTTTCATATGAAAATCCTAACCCTTAAACACATTATCAATAATCATCTGTCCCAATAGGGTCACGTTTTGGATGAAAATCTCAAAACATTTTGATTTTTGGACTCATTTAAGATTATTCTTTCAAAATGAGTTTTCTAAATCGCAATTTTCATAATTTTTTAAACTTCTTCTGGATATGATAATTAAAAAAAAAAAGAAAACTGATTCAATTGTGCATTGACATACAAAAAAAAGAAATAAAATTGAACCTCCTATGAGTCCATCCAATTTAACATTGGATGCTGCATCAAATTTGCTGATAATGATTACTATCGTTTTTTCATCGATAGAGATGGCAAAAATCTAATTGAATGAGAATGCTGAACACCAAAATGACTTTAAGATGGCATGCTGTATATTTTTCCATATTTTATATACTGAAACTCATATGTTCCAAATCTTCTGAATAGACTTAGTTTTCCAAACTGATTCTAAATAGACTTAGTTTTGTTTGGGAAGAATGTTGTTCGGAAATGGTGACATGATATCGATTTATTTTTTGTACGGTAATCAGAACTTTGAGTTTTTGATACTATTGAAATCTTCAATATTATCATAATATTTAGATTTCTTCGATGTTGTTTTTGCTTCGAGTCGCTTGTTTTTTCACAATTATGGAGTAATAGATAAAGTGGCTTCAAAATATCCGTTTAGAAATACATGCCTTTCGTAATGAGAATATCAGCAAGCTCGTTTTCGGTGATGCTGGGCTGTATTGTGATATAAATCAATTCATTCGAAAGGACCTTTTTAATGATGTTTGAAATTCCTGTGCCAATACTGATAATAAGTCTGGAGTCAATTTGTGAAATCTATCGGTCTTTAAAGATCGATCAACTATAAATTAATAAAATGTATTGTTTGAGTTGATTAAAAAACTTTTAAACGCATGAATCACTCCGAAAAAGTCATGAGTGAAACTGCTGTTATAAATTAAAATAGATCCTTACCTAGTTCCCCTTGTAGTAATATTTGCGAAACAAGATGCGCATTCATTGTTTCACTGAGATGTATCAGTCACTAGAATTATTTTATCCGCAATTCTGAAGTTTATAATCTTGGTACAAGTCTTGAATAGTTCTTCACGGCAGCTCTTTGAATCGAAAACAAAATGCATGAAGATAAAGGAAGACATAGGTGTCTATTAAATGTATTAATGCGATCTTCGAGGAATTTTTCTGAGATAAATTATTCTCGGTGGTTGAGAATTGGATATAAATATTTGAATAAGTCAAATGAAAGACTTGGTGCTAAATATTTGATTAGAGAACATTCGATTACCATCGTGCATCTGAGTATATCTGAGGAATGTATCATTGTATATCTGAAGAACCGCTTCCAAAAGAATTACAACAATGAACCATTTACGAAGCGATGAGAATGCCCTGCAGAGTTTCCGAAATAGAAAAAATCTCTCTTGTTTGCAGTTATAGAGACATAGCAGATAGATTCCAGTTTTCTTCTAATGGTTGAATTGATTTTAATTAAATGAAAGGAGAACAATTTCAATTCTTGGCTGCTAAGTATTTGAGTGCATTCAGGATTTTTATAACTGATATTTTAAAAGAAGAAAAGAATTTTTAAAAGTTACATTAGAAGAAAGAATATATACTAAGGAATTTAAAATTTTCTTCCTACGGAATTTCAGTCCGATTTATTTTATACAGAATTCCTAATGTTAGAAAAATTAATAGATTCGCTTTTTTCTGGTTGGATTCGTATTCCCCCAAGCGTTACACCACTGGATTATTTTATCAAGATAAAACTGGAGGATTCTTAGGGTAAATGAGAGACTGGAGAAATAGTAGAATGTCTTACGAAACAGAATTTTGGAATGGGGTTGAATCATTTCAAATAGATCCTTCTTATGTATAAATGGAAAAGAGAAACCATTTTAGCCCATTGTATTATGGAAAACTTTGAAATGAAGGCTTAATGTTTGAAATTTTCCAAAAAGTAAAAAAGTTCCTAGTATCAGAGTAGCTTTCATAATTTCATTTCACTTCCATATCTTTAATACCTAGTTGAAGATATTTATAGATCAAACCAATTTTTCGAACCAAATAATATATATGTTATATCTAGTTTGATGGCGATAAAATTTTGTCGTTTTTTTACTTTTACAATTTTATGATGTCAGATAGAGAAGGGACGGTTACAATACATTTATGGCAAGAAAATAGAATGATTAAGACAAAAGTTTGTATCAGAATTGATTATTCCTTTTAGAAATAATCTTTCGAAAACTTTGTTTGAAATAGATATGAAGTAAATTGAGAAGTAGAATAAGGCATTTGCCTTATTGTTTGCAGATTCCTGCATTTTAAAGATTTTTTGTGTTTACTATTCTGTTGTAATATTTAGATATTTCGTTACATTTTTCTAATAAGTAGTGTTTGCAATTATCGGAAAGATTTTATGTAAATTGAGCTTAGATATGGCCTGAAGGAAATGTTGGGTATTAGGAATGTCGTAGTATGAGATAATATATGAATAATAGTTTGAAATGTTTTAAAAGTTAAATTCTTTCTGCTGAATTCGTCACTGTAGAATCGCAGAAATTTTCCCCATCGATATTTTGTAAGGTACAGTTTTTTTTCGGGGAGGGGGGGAGAAAACCTTGTTGACGACGGTTAGAGATGAGGAAGCTGAAATTCGTATGATTTTGGTATTATTGACGTAATGTGATCTCTGCTGCGAATGGACTTCACAATCTTAGATTCTTACAGAAAAACCTACGTCTTAATACACTCTGCTCCATTTATGTAAGCTCTGTTTTGAAATGAGGTTTTACCTCGAGTCATTTTTTTTAAAGTTGAATCATCAGAGATGTGAAAAATGGTCTCTATTTAACAGCAATTTTTTTTTTTTTTTACTTAAATGAAAGTATGGTGGTCGTTTCACCAGCAGCAAGGAGAATTTCTATGGAAGGATATAATATTTTGAAGTGCAGCAGCAAAGATTTCACTGGCATACATTTTAAAAAGAATTATAAAAAGTAAAATCATCTTCTGGTAGTAATTCTGTGGCAGGAGATTTTTAATTTTCGTCAAATTAATTTTTTCTTGAAATTATGTACATCGTTTCATGAATTCAGAAAAAATTTAATCTTCCTTGATTATCGAAATAAACAGCAAAAATGATGAACGGATAAACATCTGATTTGGTGGTATTGAGATTTAGTAAGAATAATGAGGTTGGTGTAACGTGAGCATGCATGTGTTAGAATGTTGAAATCATTTTTAAAAATCAAGAAAAGAAAATCATCAGCCCCTGTACTTAAACTGCATGTGGCAATTGCTGGATATTTGTGGATGAAGTAGTGAAAGGTAATTCAAAACTGAGATATTTGATTCTTGAGGCAGTCGAAACGGTTAGCAGAAAACCCTTTTTGGAAATGTATGCTGATGGGGGAAAGTTACAAATGTTTAGAAGCTACTTGAATGGCTCGAGCCTCAATATTAATTCGGGTTAAATATAAATGGATCCGTTGATTAGAAAGTTTCCTATCAATAAATATAAGGTGACATTTTCTACCATCCGATTGTCTGTCTTGACGACAACTGAATTAATTTAAGATGAAACTTTTTTCCGGTGATTTAAGAAAGTTGCAGAAATTTGAAAATGAAAAAGAAGATTTTGTACCAAGGGATTTTGATTAGAGGACATTAGCACTCCATTGGATTGGATAAAAGTAAACATTCTAAAATATGATGAGAAAAGGAAGAATGTGGGAGAAAAAGGGAAAGAAAGTGATGAAGAGTATAAAAAAAAACACCAAAGCAAAAGAAAAATGGGGAAACGAAAAAAAGTAGTTTCTCTATGAACAAAAATATGTCTTCGAAAAAAGAAGTTTCTTTGACAAAAAATTTCTTAAATTATCCCTCCCCCCCCCATACATTTTTTGTTGTTGTTGTTTTCGATTTTCTTTATTCAGTGTCGATTTAATAAGGTATTTAATACCTTTCATATGTTGTACAAATATGCTGGAAATTCCATCCTTGATTATGCACTTGATTGTAAGGATCCAGGATTGTAAGCTTCGCTTGTTAGCATTTGTGATGCTGGATCACGAAAGCTACTAGCTTCAGCTTGCAGTCAGCGACCTTCCCTAAAGGTTAATTTATTATTAATGAATTTGAATCCAAGGAATTGTTTCTCTTCTTTCCATTTTGGAAATTCGAAGTTCGTTGCTTTACGATTGCCTTCGGAATTGATGTATCTTGTAGCATTATTATTATTATAGTTGGCGGTTTAATTGTTTTCATTGCATTTCACACACATAAGAGGGGAATTTATCCGTTGTGTGGTTGGATGAAAGAAAGAAAAACCATTCTGCAATTGTCTCGGGTTTTTGATGAAGAGTTTCTTTTGTTGCTAAACTAAAAAAAAAATTATTTGAAACTAGGAAGTCTTGCGCTAAAAATTGTAATTAGTAAATTTTTGTGCACAATTCGCCACATTTCAATAATTGAACCATCCATTTCTTTTGTTTTCCTTCACTATTTTTTCTAAAAAATGTGTCTGTTGGTCTTGCGAAGGAAAAAGCTGACTGAAATTTGTTGATTTCTTAATTGGCAATAAACAGGAATATCAAGGATGGCTGGTTGTAAATTTGGGTAATGATTAACAGTTTTTTCTCGGCTTCATTGCATAAAAAGGGTGTCTTTAATATTTTTAATTTTTGATGCAATATTATCTCTGAGAAGTTTTTTAAAATGATGAGGCCAATGACTAGTTGTTCCCTGATAAAACAAAATGAGAAATTTTATTCCCCAGTGATAATGGTGTTCCTATTTTGGCTAAAGGTCAATTTGAATTTTTTTTATTAAAAATTAAGTTGATGCCTGATGAATGCGCATTCGTCGTGATTTTGAAGAGAAAAAATAATCATCAACAAACAAACACACCTACAGTTTTTTTTTTTCATTCTTACTTGCATATCAATAGGAGCATCGTAAAAATAAAGAAAAGGCTTGTGTTGATTCTTGAAGTATAAATAATCTTCAAAACGGAACAAGAACTAAAAAACTCAAAATCGGCTGCCACTACATCATTTTCTTAGGACAGAAAAAGGTTTTCAGCTCTCCATTTTTTTTTGTATATCTTTAAAGTTTCTATTTTAAAACTCACAAGTATTCAAATTTTACGGAACGAACCAATCTTATAATATCTTATTTGAAAAATAAGTAATTAAAAAGCTTTTATATTCATTTCCTAGCCTTGCTTTGAAATGAATTAAATTCACAAAATTAAAATTTAATAGCTTGAGGAAAACGAATCAAATAAGAAAGATATAAAAAAATGATCTGAAGTTAAAAAGAATAATAATAATTCTTTCTAGAAACTGAGCCTCCTTCAGTTCTTCAGAAAATATTATTATTTTATTTTATAACATTGACGCGAAATACATTGATTGCTACTTTAGTTCATATTTTAAAATAAATCAAATTATTTTTAAAAAATAGTACATGCGTGTGGGAGCTTCGAACACTGCAAAATAACATCATATTTAGAATTGCAAAGAATCGGGAAGATAAGAGAGCATATATCTGAATTTCTTAAAATGAGGAAAAGTGGTGATGATGGAATGAAATCTGAATGTTGCTCGCCATTCACCACCTTTTCTCTATAAAGTACAAATCAAAACTCTTCGGACGGTCCTGCCGATGTTATTCAATGGAGTATGCAGTCCACGAAATGAGTTAAAAGAGAAAGAGTGAAATTTCAACTGTTGAGATGAGATGGCATGCCTATCAAATGCTTATTTCTTCGTAACATTCAGAGATAATCAATGATACTAAAATGACAAATGTTTGCTTACAGCAAGGGAAATATTCCAATTTCGTCTTAAAACCACTTTCTCTAACAGCTTTTTGCCGGTATAAAAGTTAGAAGAGGAACAGGAAAACGGAGGTTTATTTAGTATAAATTAAACAAGTCCTCCATTCATTCAATTTGTTTCAGCTGCCATGCAAGAGTGTAGATGCCACCTCATGAACGGCCCACCTCATGAACGGATTCTCTGATAATGACAACCAGGAATTATTGATTAAATATAAAACAACATCCGATTTTACGGAATGAAATGGATATGTTGATAAGTAGTAACGACGACGAATAACCCAGAAGGAAATTGTAAGACTACCAAATGTTACAGACATAAGAGGGCAATCAGCTCCTTCTTTCTAATGTAGGCCAAATAATGAGAAAAGAAATGAGTGGAATTCTATCATGTTAAAATTATCCCGCTGAGCTTCGCATAAGCTGGTGTCGAAGGGAATGAAGTTTTGATTAGGTTAACGCCAATATCGAAATTCACATGTTCGAGAGGCGCATTTTCTTCTTACGCTACCGCAGTTTGTCATTAAATACCGAACATAATTTCTCATGCTATTCGACCAAGTCTCTAGAGCCTTCTCGATGCAAGATCAATATTTGGATTTTGGAAGATGATTGGCAGATTGGTTTACATTCTAGTCACATTTATCAGTACTATCGGGAAAAAATCTATATATTCAACAGTTCTAAGGCTAGCCAGTGACCGAGAAAGTTCGAAGCCTTTGCTGAAGAAAATCGTAATAATTTTCCCATTTCGAAGTCGATCTGTTCAACATTATTAGCAGCAAAGACGTTCGCCTTTTCGGAAAAAAAGGTATATTTTTATCCTATTCATCTTCTTCCAGAACTAAGAAAGATTAAATGTAGCGCATTTAAAAGTCGGAATTTCTAAGGGAAAAAATCTTCTATATCTATTCTCATCCGAAATGGATGAAAATCAAATTATATTAACAATTTAAGGGAAACCATTCATTGCTTTAATAGAATCGGGTGATTTTTATAATCAATATCATTTAGCACAAAATTCGGCGTATATAGATAAAGCAAGCTATGCGCGTAAATAAGTCGAACGTGCTTCTAAAAAAAGTAGATGGAATATTTTCAGAATCTTGAACAGCGAAGGTGACGAAGAAATCTTATAAGTGTATAGCGTTATAATAATACAGTCAAAATTTAATCTTAAGCTCGGACTTTTTAATAACATTAGAAAATATAATTGGGTATGGTCATACTGATTTACTGTTGAAAACGCGATCAACAGCGGTGTATTTTTAAGAAAGCAATAACTGAAATGGCGATTACCGTACAGCATAAGAAGATTGACAATGCCCCATTATTTCGGAAAAGAGAAGTGCTCACTGATTCAGTATAGAAAAATCCAAACTCTTCAACGAGTTTTAATTTTTAGTTAGCCTTAAAAACGATCGAAAAAAAAATTAACAGGTTGTACATTTTCAAACGAATTCCCACTTCCTTCAATAGCACATGCGTCAGATAGGCTGAATATATTAGTTAGAAGAGCAGTTCTGAAGGTAAGAAAAACTCACCTTGGATTAATAAAAACTCCACAAGCGATAACACAAGGTCCAAATATCAAACATACAGAACTGTTGATAAAGGTGCAGCTTCAGTATCCGGAAATTTTAAGCCAGGATAAGCATAAAATACTTTAAAATACCGATTCAATACGAGAAACATTTTACAAATCAGTCAAATAGTGCACAGAATTAATGCAGCTGAGAGGAAGGTATTACAAGAGGAAGCAGAGAGAAGGTTTTGATGGAGGTTTATTCCAGAATTTTCATGTCCGTGGGAAAATTCACGGGTGCATTTTCAGGATCTCGGTATTCATTAATTAGCCAAAATGGAAAATGTCACATCATTGCTTAATCCATCACCGATTTAAAGGTTTATAGAAGAAAGAAATTTATAGAATTGAAATTATATTGGATAATTTAAAAGGTGCCAATTGTTTATCATTCATAAATATTTTCTCTGGCTGTTGGTAAATAGAAATGAATGAAGATGACCGAAAAATTCAGTATTTGTTATCTTTGACAGCTTAGTAAGAGTTTCAATGGATGCATTTTCATCTTCATCTCTTCAACGCCTTTTCCACTTTTTAAAGAATGAAGCATGGCTTACATCAGCAATAAAATTCCACCTACAGACAGACTATCAGAGGATTGGAACCAATCTTTTAAATCGTTTCTTTAAGCGTATTTTAGAAAAAAGCATGATTCTTTGCCTGCAAAACATGATTAAAAAACAGGAACACATTATTTGCACTGATTATTTGACTCAATATGCTATCACATCAACACTTGCCAGCATCTAGGTGCTCTAGCAAGTATGAAGAAAGCAATCACAAAAATTACGTAAGTAAATAGGAGAACTAGATTTCTGCCTAAAATAGTGAGCAAGACTCTTTTGTCTCTGCAATATAGATCATCTAATTTTGACATCCTATCATCGTGCAATAAATGGTTTGCCTAAAAGATTCAATAAGACACTGGTTAAAATTCTAAGGTTGAAAAAAGAGTTAGGAACGCAATTTTTCCATTTATCACATTTGTGTAGAATATTCAATTATAAAATAAGAAACTACGAATCCATTCCATTATATCGCTTCCAAAACAAAGGCCACACTGTATAGAATCCCCTCTCCAAAGCAGAATGCAAAACTGATTCGGCATCCTATTTTGTTTGCAATCGCAGAGATCGGATGCCTTCGCTTCCTTGATATGCAAACGAAACAAGGAGAAATATTGGCCAATGCCTTATGCTCCATGTTACCTTAAAAATCGTTTCAAACTGGTTTAAAAATTTTATAAAATTTTCGCTAAAGTACCATTTTGAGTTCAATAAATTCACATGAAAACTGTCAGAGATAGAGTACTTGTTATAATACGTTTTCACTAATCGATGGAAAATGAAAGACATAGTTAATGTAAATGACACCAATGAAACGGACTCAATAAACCAGAAAACGAGTCCAGATTGGAAACATCGCATGATCTCGAAATCGTTTTCCAATCATCCGAAAGCTGTTGCTTCATAGAAAGTGTTTCACATGAAAACAATTAATTGAATGATTCTATGCCGACTTCCTTTCCTTGTATTGGAATTGATTAAATTCGCTTGAGCAAAAGTCTAATAGCTTGCAGATAAAATATTGGTAACATAATAAATTATCAATTTTAGAAAATTCTCGAATATGCGCACATTTTCGTTCTTTGGCTTCTTGTTAAAATCTTTTCGTTGGAACAGGAACGTGCTTATTTTTGTATTGTCTTTAATTCATTTTTTAAAAATAAACTGATTTTTCAAAATTTATTTACATCGTACAGAATATTCAAAATAAATAATAACTGTTTCCTCGCTACACTCGCTGATCCTATTTCGTTAGTTTTTATTTCATATGAGATCTCAAGAAATACAGAAAGGATCTGTGTTCACCATACCTTCCAAACAGAAACCGGTTTCGATAGAAACTTGATTACTGCACAATTATGCATTCCCCTGCAAAAAAAAATATAGAGTCCTTCAGTCTATATGATTGGTCTGATTTCACCAGTTATTAAATCATAAAAAAAAACTAAATATTACTCCTTATTCCATAAATGTTCTTAAGTCCATCACTAGCTTTCATTTTCGTTAGATAACTCAAAAGCATTTCTTTCCTGTCCATTCTCATCAGAGGTGAAACAAAACAATCAAAGAATAATGTGCTCTGCAGTCCACGCTCTTTACTAAGCTTCAATTATTGTTTCCTGTAAACTCTCGTGATATTTTCAATATATAAGAAATAGCCATTTAATTCCACCTTTATTACTGCGTTCCATTTTCGAGGAATATCTCAAAATAAGAATCTTATGAGACACAACCTGAAAAACTATATCAATATTTTATAAGTGTTTTCATCAATTAGCGAGAAAAGATCCAAATTGTTGCGCAGGTAGAGTATAAAGCAATATTTTCTTTGGTAATAAAGTGGTTGTTAAATAGCGGGGCTCCTAAAGGGAATGGTTCATATATTTAAAATAATAAGAAAAATTACTTTCGTAGATCTGACCACTAATCCGATTTTGTAGATTTAATTCATAATATGAAGACACATTATTTCCTTGCATGCCATCTGTAGTCACCAATACTTTAAAACACTCCGATTTGGAGAAAGATCTCATATATAATTCATTGGAATAAGGTGAAAAGAATTGACAAAGTTATCCATTTCTAAAAAATATCACAAAATAAAAATTTAACCCAGCTTCAAAAGCTGAACCGAGTTTTTCGTCAATTAAAGCACACAACAACGCAATGGTGCTGCTCTATTTCTATATTGCCAGTATAATTTAAAACCATATTTTCTTTGGTTGTGGTGAGCTGCAATTCATTAAAATTCATTCATGGGGCTAAATTAATATGTTCTCAATACAGTAGACGAAAAAATAATCTACGAGTGTAGCTTGTTAATATATTAAAATAATAAGAATTATTATAATTAAATTATTAGAAATGAGTTCTTCTAGAACAACCACTCTTATAATTTTGCCAATTTTGAATTCATGTAAAATTTTATGAGTCTAGATACACCATCGATGATCATTTTCCCCGTATCACAACTCAGTTCCAAGAGAAATTTCACAAACGCTAACCCCTTTTCTCTACGGAAGTTAACTCGACAGTTTTCTATGATCCCTACTCCCATATCACTTTCTTCAGATTTCGTTTTCCATGAAAACTCCTGAACTCAAGATATAGCATAATCTCCAATTTTCGTATGAAATCTCAAAAAATAAACTTTGTAGAGTTTTTTTTCTCCTATAAAAAGAAACGAAGAAATACCTCTACAAGGTCGACCATTTTACCGAATTCGCTATTTTTATTCAAAGAAGAGCTTTTAACCCCTTTCAACATCAACAACATTCACGCACTTCCTTCAAGCTTCCATTTAAATTATTATCGTACAAATAAAAACAAATTAACAGCTTCCTATCATCATCAATTGCTTCGATTCCCCGAATTCATTTCACCATTTTGCAATAAACGTTCCTATTCATTATGCTTATTTAAAACAGCTCATTCTTTGGTTGTAATAATATGCAATGCATCAAAGTCGGTTAATATGATTAAATATATATAATTAATATGTTGGGCAACAGCTGTTAATCGCAGGCGAATTACCTCCTCATTTCAAGAGGGGACGAAGTTTGAATAATCGTTGAGCTAGGGGGCTTCTTCATTATATAGAAAAGAAACTATCCAGGAAAACATACATATATAATGATACATCCAGAAGTTTAATTATCAAAACCATAGCTTTTTTGCTAATGATTAATTAGTCTTCAGTAGGCCTTAAAGAAATTTGGGAATTAATTTATATTTTTGTTTATGCGCTTCCTTATTTAAAGGTTAAGCGCAATGCTGGGAAAATGCAGCTTTTTACTTTGTTGGTTCAAAAACAATTAAAGCTTATAACTCTATCTGTATTTCTTAAAAATATAACCCTTTAGGCTATTTATGTAATAAAGGACTTCATTTTTTACATTCTAGTAAATATAGTATAGAGAAAATATAGTAACTATCAAAAAATTCGAGATGGAGATTTTAAAAAATCTTCACATTTCAGAACACCTTAAGTTCAAAAAACACATTTTTTGAAAATGTCCATTTGTCAGACTGTGACAAAGATAACTCAAAAACGCTCTCAGCTTAGACCACTGAAAATAGATACACGATCTTTGCAACAGATTTCTATCAAACTTTGAATAAGAAGAACACATTTCACAAGAAGTCCGGCTTTTCGGGTATAATTGAACACAGAAAACTACAAACCAGAGAGAGCTAGATCATTTAAATTTGGTGCATAAGCTTACTATCAATAAAGGTCACACTTGTGAAATATGGAGATGAATCCAAGAAGTGGTGAACCATCTGTACTTTTAGAAACAAGTCAACGCAATAACTCAAAAACGCAGTATATATCAAATTTAGTGTGTAATTTTTCGAATAATTTTGGTTCAGTCAGTTAAGAAAAATTCTCGCGAAGCTGGTAGGAAACGTGAAATAGATTTTCGAATACTGTTAACCACATGGCAGGGATTAATCACCAAATGAATCAGAAAGGATGACAAGAGAGATTCAATGAAAATGCTAAATTCAAGCGAAAAGTTAATGTATCGTAACATTTGCACGCCAACGACATGCAAGGCTTTCTTTGGGATAACGCCTTTATTAGAGAATACGCGAGACGGTTTCAAAGAGACGAATGCGACAGGTTTAGCGAAATATGATTAGTTCTCTCGGCAACTCGTAGCTGATCGCTTAAATTAGATTTAATCTCAGAAATTATAATGTTTCTTGTATATCAGATTCGGGAATATAATTCGAGATGTTGTTCACTGAAAATAAATAAATATACAGAATGATAAAATTTGTTTAAGAAATTACAAACTTCAATGGCGAGATAGGCCAGCATCGTAAATTGAGAAGTTTATATCCTGAAATGCTTTTCCAATCTCATAACAGCGTATTTTTTTTTTCTTTTTTTCAAAGCAGTTCCACCTTCTCCACAGTAAACCAATCAGATTTGGACAGTCAAAAATGTTCGTGATTTCTAGACCAAATGGTTATAAGCAATTCAAAATAATAAAGAAATTCATAAATATTCCATGAATAATTTTAAACATTTTTCTTATTATTATGCCTTATTTTCTTTTGTAAAGTAACAAAATTTCCATTATTTCCATCTGAAGGGTTTTCATTATTTTAATATCTTTAGCATTTCTCAGGAAAGAGAGAAAGTTGTGAAAATTCTAAGAAGTTTTACTCATCTTACTCTGGCATTGCGATAAAAATGCAAACCCTCTTAATCCCAAAACCGGTTCATTCTTCGAATCGGAACTTTGAAACCATTCATTCATTTACAGCTCAGTATAAAAATTATGGAAATCCTTAAACTTTTCAGTTATTCTATGGACTTCAAGCTATTCGATGTTATTTCCAAATGAAAGAGTGTCAACTAATTATATAGAAAAATACAGTCTCATATTGATGAGTTAAACAAAAATGTATTGTTCAGAAAATATAATTCATTCCAATTTCATTAAAAGCGATGAGTTAACTAGACTTGCGTCTTTGGAATTTTAATTTCCTTGTAAGAATAATTTCTCAAGCACCACAATCGCTCTGAAAAAATTGAAGTTTCTTTTTAAAAAATTCTGTAAATTTTTTAAAATATACTTTTAATAACGGAACTTGACAATTTTTACAAGAATAATCCAGAAAATAAATTTCTGTATGGCAGAAAGAGAATTTTATCTAACTCCTTGTCAATCGGAAAATTCCGCAATCTTTCAGCAACAGACGCGCTTTATTAGGATAGGCCTCTTAAATGCAGAACACGAGTCCAGGAACTGATGCCGCGGAGTCAATTCTTGGACTCATGTCAGAGAAGTATGTTACGTGGGTTAGGAGCCATATCTATTCAGATCAGTTTCATCCCTAGAACAAATGCTTAATAAAGTATACTACAAATTTCAGTACAGTATACTACAGATATTTTTTTTATTTGGTTCAGTAAAACTTTGCTTCCTGATATCTGCTAGAAATGATTGCGGAGTCTGCCACTTCTTAAATCTCCACAATGTGCCTAATGTATGCTTTGCCATCTGATGGTGGAGCGAAAAACCCACATTCAGGATAAACAACGTGCCTTTTTGATATTTTGCATACTTATTATTAATTATTTTTCTTTTCCCCCTGCCTCTGATGTCACGGGAGCGACCAGAACCAACGCCAACTATAGATGAATCGACAGAAAGGCAATAATGGGCCATTTTCTCTTTCAAGCTGAAGAAAGCGTCTACCGTATTCTTAGAAAGAAATGTGGTTCATCTATTATTAGGAGCAACTTACGGCAGATTACGACAGAGAGAGAAGGACTCGAGTATCGTTCACGTCATCGAGACATTGTTCAAAACTGCAAAGATTTACCTGAAATATCCTTCATGACTCTTCAAAAAGGAACTATAATATTACTGACAGATGGATTTTTCTATTCAATTTTTTAGTGCCATCAGAAACTTCTCAAACGTGGACATCATCATAATAAGTTCAAGGGAATAAGGTGGAAAACTAAGCACTTATCGTAAACTTTTAAGAACAATTCATAGATTAATTCTGCATCTTTTGATTCGAACTATTATTGACTGTATTCAAGGAGATTGGACAATCTCAGTGCATTTTTTGATAATTTGTTTTATTTTCTGTTTTAATTTTTGTAATCCGATTTGAAGAATTGTGAAATATGTCTGATGTAATTTAAAAGTTTATATCTGTTCTCCAACAAAAGAAACTGGAGAAAGAAATCGCGTGGACACGTATTCTCTCGCATCCAGACACTTTTGCTTTATGAGCTGAATGCGAATGATACGTTGTCAGTAGGTGTGTGTAATGTGTGTCTTACTTTCCCTTTAAGCTGAACAATTCAACAGCAAGGAAAATTAGAACGCAATATATCCCTAATCGCTATTTATAGGCTGTACATCCAAAGCTAAACAATACGTAACTCAGTAACCTATATTTTAAAGAGCGGTATTTCAAAATAACACCAGTATAATTCATATTAAAATATTTAATTATAATAAGTTTTTAAATTCTATATGGAAATAATCTTGATTTAGTAAGATTAATTCTGTTTTTGAGTGGACACATAAAAGAAAAAATTTTACACTCTATCAACTCAATAACTTTATGTTGTGGTAGAATAGATTTGAAAATAAGGCAATTTTTTCAGTTGCGTCATTAACGAAATATGAAATTTTGATACCGTCATTGGTTAGCTATTTATTTAATTTAAAGGCAATGAAAATTCACATTTAACGAGTTGATCGCATGTTCTAGTATGGAAATCAAATGCTTGTTCCATGTTTAAATACTGTATTTTTCGCATAGTGTCAAAATAGGATTATAAAAATAAGGTGGTATCAAAAATAAACTAGGCTAATTAAAAATTAATGAAACTTGCACCATCATCATTCGCAATCAGACGCTTTTTTTATGAGCTGCATGCGAGTGATGCATAATCGGGCCTTTTAATCTAATTAGTATCAGTGATGGTATACTTCTTCCGTATATATAGAAGGAAATATTCGCGAAATGTTATTAAATTCTTTTTTCATAAATTTATCATTGGAAGTAGTAGAATAAGGCTGAGAATTTATTTAGTTCGGCAATATTTATGGATACAAAGCATCACTTTTTTTTCTCACCTGCTTGATTATGATATTACTTCCAATTCATTGTCAATCTCATCTTCCTCTTGCCCCCGGATAGTCAGTCGAGCATTGGCTTTGTATAAATTTAACCAATTGCTCAGGGTCTATTAATAGTTACTTCTATAATCTCCCTCACTTTCCATAAAGACAGAAACAAGCATAATAATAAGTTGAAATGAAACCGCAGCAAAGATGACGCACGTAATTCATAGTGATATATTTAAAAGCAAAGAAAAATGGTTAAAAACTGTATACAAAATTTTCGAATTTAAAAGTCAGCTGTTAAACGAAATTTGGGCCACCAACCAAAGTTTCAAACCCTTTACATTCGTGAAGGCCCTTAAACTGGCCCTTGCGTCGCTGCAGTTATTATTTTTTCGAAAGTAATTTTCGCATTCTCGGAGGTCAAATTTGTTAGAACAAGCAATAGGAGACCTCAATACTTATTAATATTTACTTGCAGCATAAAAAAAGCGATCAGCGCCGTCATAGAACCACCTCTGGTTGATCCGGTCATGTTTCTTTCACCTCCGCTGACTTTCGACCACACTGTATATTTTTACATTCCACGTTATCCACGATCAAACTATTATATAGCAAGCACCCTTTAAATGAGGTTCTAATGCGATGTTTCGGAAAAGTAAGAATGAAGTCGCCAATTACCCTCCATTTATTTAAAATCCTTTTCCGTCATGTGACCAGGGTTCGAAAGTGTGAGATTTGTCATGGAATAGCTATGTTTAGCCCTCCTGTTGTATCGATAATTTAAAATCTCGTTCAATGCTCTCTTAGATTCTCCTTAATATCCGATGTCGGAGCATGATATGCATTCTTATTCTTAATTTCATGTTTGGTCTTAAAACACTTTTTGTAGTACTACACCAGGCAAAGGGATTTCCAGGCATCTCAATTTTTCCAAGATAATTTTATATCGTATTTTTTAACTTAAAATGGTTGCGGGAAGTATTGAGAAACGTAAGAATCTTAATGATGATAGTAAATGGTTCAAGACTCAAGTAAGTTGCGCATGTTACTCAAAGCTGCATTATCATATATAGAAAAGTTGTAATGTGGTTTATTCAGATATTTCTAAAATTGCGCTAAGATGACGCAACGGAGACGTGTACCGTAGTTTTGTCAGTAAGCGAAAGATGGTAAATTGTTCTCTGTAGGTTAGAATTTTTATTCCTTGAAGCCTCGTATCTATGTTTGGATGGTCATGTCTCCAGTCGGGTATTTTTAATATTGATATCGGTCGTATTTTGAATTGTCGTACTACACCAGGCAAAGGAATTTTTACGTCTCTACGTTGTTCTTGAGTATTGTTACGATTCGATTGTTATTCATTTTAGCAGTCAACTTTCGAAAAAGAGTTCTGCATGTTTCAATTTTTGCGAATATGGACCGCGACAATCATTTTCCTCGCAGTGGTTAAGATATACGAGTTATTTCCATTTGCATGCAGAATTTCTTTACAACAGATGTAGACAGAGAGATAATCAAATTAATTCACTTACAACATACCCTGTATCATGAATATTTATCAAAACGCCTGTAATGAGGTATGACATTTTGAAAAACGATACTGATCCTCCCTTTAATATCTGAATTCGTGCTATTAACGACATGCATTTTACTCTAAAATCTTTTTCTTCATTAATTCCCGCAATTGGAAGTTTTAAACTTCTGTTTTGTACGGTTGATAGAAGATTCACTTTGTAGCTTGATTAGTCTTTCTGGTAAATCGGGGATTCAATGATCAATAAAAAATTCCAAACGACAGTTTGTCACTAAAAGCTTGAGAGGAAAATATTTTCCTCTCTAGTTGCTTGTGTTTTAAGATGGGCATTCAAACAAAACGAGCATTAATTTCTAGATTCGATATTAAAATTTGCTATGAAGCTAGTGCCTTTTAATACCAATTAATTGAGTCGCTTTTATGCAGTACGGATCGATGTGAAATAATTTGAATAGCTTTGGAAGTACCAAAAAAGTCAAAGTATGATTGGAGTTAGAGAAATACAAGCTTCGACCGATTGCGCTTCAATTCAACAATTATAATGACGGGAACTTCATTTTAGGAAATCAGACAGGACTTTAAATGGCAAATATCCATCTCCAAACTCGCCGTTTTACAAAACAATCCTCAACTTATCGGTATTTTCTCGCGCCGTTTCACATTCAGCTGAAATATGTACAGATAAGATAATTCACACTGTTCAATGTATGCGTGATTTAATGAACAAAATGTCGATCCCATGAAATAAAACATCAAGAACCCTGCCAACTAGCTCTAGTGATTTGCTACCACAGAGGCATTTTGCTTAATTATTTAAGATCGCTCTTCATAAATATATCTTATTTGGTTTTCAGAAATTGTGAAACCGATATCAATTATAACTTTAATTGAAAACGCTTTTTAGATATCGGATTTTCTTACCAGTAACTTGTAGAGGGTCAAAACAGTCGATAAATTAAACTTTTAATATAATCTATGAGACATAGAAAAATATGGAAATATAAAGATGACTTGAAATTTTTTTTCGCTTACTATCCATCATAATTAAGAACTTTTCTCTTGTGACACAAACATTAAGGGGGGGGGGATGCCTCGGCACTACATGTACAAAATAATACTAGTTTATTTGACTAGTTCTGAAGGAAATGACTGTGTTCTATTATTTATACTCCGACGTTATTAAACGATCATTTTAACCTTCACAATATCATTTTTATTCGGGGACTGGAAAAATTCTGACAACAAACGGTTAATGGCAGCTTTAAATTAACTCAATTAAAGAGTATTTTTCTCTTTCTTGGGATAATTCTGCTGCAAATATTATCTAATGTAACAAAATTACACTTTAAATGATGATGGTAAAACAATTCGGAATATAAAATTCTAATTTTTTCATTCCGACTCTACGTAAATTTTCAGCAAAGTTGAAAAAATTTCACCCTTTTACAAAAGCACATCAAAAATTTTATTGTCCTCTGGAAGATT
>JAPMOR010065145.1:0-38050 GCA_026543865.1 Argiope aurantia
CATGAGTTGATGATACTCAGTTTATTACTCATCACAGTACCAGTGTTGTTATCGTGTCTATTCGAACATTTAAGAAGAGGACATCGAACAGAAGGGATTTTAACTGTTGGTTCTTAGCTATTTCCCCCATGTGCCTTAAGGCAGTAGAAGTCCCGGAGGCATTAACGAAACAAGTTGTTTGTGTTGTTTTTTTTATTCCAATGGTTTTTTTTAAAGTTCTTTGATTTCTATTTTCATGTGTAAGCACAAAATAGGAAATGTTTTACAGTTATTTACTAAAAGAAATATTCCCCACTGGAGTGCTCTTTTAAAGATGAATAATATAATAAGAATAGTCCAGACTGGAGTGCTCTTTTAAAGATAAATGATATAATAAGGATATTCCCCACTGGAGTGCTCTTTTAAAAATGAATGATATAATAAGGATATTCCCCACTGGAGGGCTCTTTTAAAGATGAATGATATAATAAGGATATTCCCCACTGGAGTGCTCTTTTAAAGATGAATGATATAATAAGGATATTCCCCACTGGAGTGCTCTTTTAAAGACGAATGATATAATAAGGATATTCCCCACTAGAGTGATCTTTTAAAGATGAATGATATAATAAGGATAGTCCCCACTGGAGTGCTCTTTTAAAGATGAATGATATGATAAGGATAGTGACACGTTGTTTATTTTCTCAATAAATACTATATATTCTCTCCAATATTAAGGTATTTAAGGACGAACTTATTTGGAAGAAATAATATCAAACCAATATTAAGGAATAAATAATATTCAACCAGACAACTGAATTACCATTCCAGCCAATTAATAGGTAATTTTCTTATGAAATGCATAGCGAATCATGTTATTGAGGAAACAAGTCATTTTAGATTTCCAGCGTCTTATTCTGTCATCAAAAAAGTCTGCCAGAGTGTTGAGCAGAGACTACCCCTTTCAAATAGCATTGACAGACTCAAAACACTCAAAACTACAGCGTCCACCCCTCCATAGAATGATTTAGTCCGTATAAATGCTGAGTTTCTTATTTAAATACCACTCTGAAGTTTTCTTTTCAGGCGTAAATTGCCATATTTTATTTCATGTATTTAAAATTTTTAGCATTTTCAGAGTAATTTTTGTATTTAACCAGTTGTTCTGATAAAAGTAATTTTAATCTGTCAAGAGAAGATGATGGTTGGATAAACTAAGATACTTTAGCTAATATTTCATTCATTCGAAATAAAGAATTAAAAAAATAATCAAGTATCAGATGTACGAGAAATAGAATAAGGTGCCAGAAATCAACAAATAATATATCGATCTATATTAATCCTTCTTGGAGAGAATGTTCAGAGATTTGCTTAATTGATATCATGAAGCGTCAAAAATATTGTGGCGGTTCTAAACATACCTGTTGGATCTGAAGCAGGAAATAATTTTAAACTGCTTTTTCACAAAGATTTCGAACATGCTCATTTCATATATAACCATACTTGGGAGAAAAAAATAAATAAAAGAATATAAAACAATTTTTTAAGCCGCATTTCATTAAGCACTTCAGTTCTTTCAGACGGAGATGAAGAGTTCTCATAAAATGATTGTAGCATATATGTGGAACTCACGCTTCACATTTATCTAAATATTCACTCTTATATACGTGTACAAATGTGCACACCAATTGTGCACACCAATCATGTATTTTCGAAGCTCATTTATTAATGGATTGAGAAAGCAATTCGAATGAATCTTACACGTATCTATAATTATAGATTTCACAAAGTAAAACTGTATTAGAATGTGGAAGGATACAATCAATCTCTGATTAATGCTGAATTTTGGAGGGATGCTCTCCAAGCTGGAAATTGATAGGATAACATATAGATAAATATTCATTTCCAAATAGAAAAGGAAAGAAAAGAATACTGTCTTTTATATAGTAAGGTAAAATAATAATATATGATTTTTTATCAATAAAAACCTTTTTTTACCATTTTGAAAGCTACAGTAGAGTTATATTTTTCGTTATCTAACTCTCATTCTGCATATTGAATTAATAAAACTCATTTACATTACTTTCAGGACTTTTTTAACCGTTTGTAAGTGTTTTTATTTATCAAAATATCGCTATTTATGAATGGCAGAGGAAATTTTAATTTGTGAAATAAATGAAAGTCGATAATACATCAAGTGACTAATATACAGTTTTTGCTCATCTGAATATATGTATGTTAAATGAATATATTATGCGAATATCTGTAGATTTTTTTGTTTGACGCAATTTTTTTTTTTTTTTTGAAAAACGTTTTAAATAATTATACTTTAGGACTTTTGCATAGTAAAAAGCAATTCAAACAATCTATGAAAAACAAAATATACCAGTTAAAGGCTAAAACTTTCTAAAGTGCAAAAAAGGGGTGTAAAGCACATATCTTATTATTTAAATGTTTAAAGAATAATTTGCTTAAAATTGTATAGATAGCTTAAGAAATATAATGCCTGGATCCTGAACCAAAAATAAGCTGTATTTTTATATTTTTATCCACTGTTTAAATATAGAGAATTATTTGGTAAATAACATGAAGTTTCATATTTTTGCATTGTGAAATATTAAAACAACTATAGAACGTTTTGAGTGAATAGATTACTTATTTTCTAATTCATGAATTGCAGAACATATTGAGAAATTATTATACCAAATATGAGCAAAAAATATGCATCAGGTTATAATTTATGAGGAATTTCATGTGAAATTTCTACCTGATATTAGAATTGGAGCAAATGGCACTTACACATGCAAAATAGCATTAAAGCTATATACAGTGGTGGCCAAAATTCTGGACTCTTTTGGAAATTTTTACGTTTCCTAACTTTGTATGCTTATAAAAAATGTAACGTTTCACAAATTGCAAACTCTTACAAATCATTTGAGGGAGAATTTAATGCTGATTTCAATACAAAAAGCAAAATTCAAATATTTGCAATGCAAAAAAAGGTGAGTGGCAATAATTATCGACATACATTAGATGCTGATGACTGCAGTGAGTTATCAGTACTTAGTTGGGTAGCCTTTATTTTTTATTACAGCTTCAATTTGATATTTCATTGAGCTGACTATAGTTTTTAGCTCTTTTTTTGTTATTACAGGATGCCAGGAAACAATTTTAGCCTAAATTGATTCTTTTTTATTTGACGAACGCTTCATATGTAAAAGAGTTTTCAAATGGTTTCATAAGTTTACAATAATTTTGAAATCAGATCTGTTTCCTGATCATGATAACAATTCAGTGCTCTTTGTACTAAAGCACTCTTTCGATATTTTTGCTATATAGCAAGGAGCTGAATCCTAATGAAAAATAAATTATGCGTTGTCAAGAAATAGATCACTAATGGGAGGTGTATATTTTGACTCTAGAATAGTATCAATGTATTTCCTTGTATTTAATGCCCCATCGATAACATGAAGGAAACTAATATCGTCTACTGACATGCATGACCAAATCATAACACTAACTGAATTCTTCATACTTGCCTGAATACAATCAGGATGTAGTTCTTCGCCTATTCTATGTCTTACTTATTTTCACCATCACTACCGAATAACAATATGTTTGTTTCATCACTCTAAATAACTTGTAATTACTAATTATCTGCCCAATTAATACTTTCCTTTGACCACCGTAATCTGTTTATACGCTGCTTAAATTGAGATAAGGACATTACCGTTCAATTCTCCCTCTTAATCCAACATCTAATAATTTTCTCCTGATTGTTCTTCAACTGACATAAATGCCAACATCATTCAATTGACTTCTGATGGCCACTGATGACATTATTCTATCTTGGAGTCATAGTCTTTCTATTTTTCTGTCATCTACAGATGTGTTTCAACTTTTTTTTGCAGCTATTTCCTGCTTTTTTTTATTGCCTTTGTCTTCTGATATCGTAAACCAAATTTTCGAATTAAAGATGTGATCACTGAACCACCCACCTGTCTTGCAATTTCAGCATAGAAAAGATCACATTCATGCATCGCAATAATCTTTGTTCTCTTTCTAGCAGATCAATATATTCTTTTATTTGATGCCATTGATTCTTGACTAAATATTAGAAATATTTACAAAAATTCCAACTGTGTATTAAAAAGTTTAAAAACATTTCTAACTTGCAATCTAGTTACATTAAAGCAGTCATACTTCTAGAGAAAAAGCACAATAATTACTTTTCCAACTTTCAACATGATGTCAGCTTCTACTAGCAGCTAATAATATTTGCTTGGTTCAAGAAGAACAAGAACAGAGATTTGCCAGGAAAGTTAGAAATTACAATCCATTTCATCACTTTGTTTGTTATTAAAGTAAGATTAAAGTAAGAATAACTTTTTTTGTATTGCAAATATTTGAATCTTGCTTTTTGTATTGAAATCAACATTTAATTCGCTTTCAAATGATATGTAAGAGTTTGTATTTTGTGAAATGTAACATTTTATATAAGCATACAACTTTAGAAAACATAATGATTTTCAGAAGTGTCCACCATTTTGGTCACCACTGTAAGTGCAAATATAAAAATCAGTGTAATTTCTCGAAAAATAGGCTTAGAAACAAATTCCAAATTATTTTATTATAAAAACAGTTCAAACATTTGAAATATTAGATAAAAAAACACATTTCCTCAAAAATAAAAATTTGTCAATGCAGTCAGCAACTTCAATGTACCATATAAAAATTATCATTAAATTCTCCCAGGTTTCAAAAGTATGTATTTTCAATTTAATTTTATATTTTTAGTTTAACAATCAATGCATAATTATTCTGCTTTCTCTCATTTTTTTAGATGATTTTCTTTAAAATATTATTTTCTTTTTCTGAAATATTGCCAAATGCTAGGCGTTGCATGAATAAATATTTCCAAGTTACAATGTAATTTAATTTTTTTTTATGTAAAAAGTCGCTTAGAATAACTTTTTTTCGTATTCTGCAAGAAAAAAAATTTGATTAAAGTCAAAATACCGTAGTGTTTGACCAAGTCTCTTATCCCCATGAATGCGAAGAAACACAAAACAATTTCACCTTCAGAAATTTATAACTCTTACAAGAAGAGCTAAAAGCGGAATTCCTTATCCCTTGAGACTCCAGTGTCTTTCAATTTCCTCTCTTCTCTCTTTGGGTCTAGTTCCTCTCTATTTTCTGGCATGGAAAAATACTCAGAAAATTCTATTCAAAGAAACATACATTCCCCAATACCCTCGCACTGATGACAGCTTCTGCCCCATCCTTGGAACAACTTTAGAAATCCCTCGGGTAAAAAAGTAAGAGGAAACAAGAGGACTGTGTCATATAGAAAACATCAGAATCTGTCAATCTAAAAACCGGAAGCAGAATGAAAGGAGGAAAAAAATAATGCGAAGCAATGACCAGTTTCTGTCCAAGCAGCTGCAATATTTCGTTGTTGACGCAAACGATAAAAGGGATCTGGCCAAGAGAACAGCTGGAAGGTTCTCCAAGTATTCGATAAACATTTGTCAACCGTCTGTATTGAAAGTATATATAGGCCAAGCACATCCCACCCTTTCACTGACAAATAACACACTCATCACAAAATGACTTTGGCGAGGAAAACCTCTGCAATTGGAATAGAAGTTGTTTCAAAAAGCTTTCGGAAACCAAATATAAAGTGCTTCGATGGTCGATTGGACTTATTCGACATTTCTCACATCAGTCTGTAATGAAGTGCTATATAATTTATTTCCATGGCAACGATGGCATTGCGTTTTAGAAATTACTTTTATAGAGTAAACATAAGTCATTTACTTCATTTTGCTGTAAATCAGAAAAAAAGGTTTAGAAATTCTCATAACGTAGATTGCTTTTATGTTTTGTGTGAAAATTTGTATTTTTTTGGAAAAGAAAAATTGTGAGTACATAAAATACTAAAATGTTTCTCAAAAAAAAAATAAAATTATTAAAAAACCATGGATTGATAGGAATTTATAATGTAATTGAATAAAATGTTTTGCATTAATTTACTATATTTCATTTTACCATGTTCCTGCAGTTAAGTTAAATAACACAATTAGGTTTTATAAAATTAAGTTTCTATTTTCTATTAATTAAAACATTCTTATTTGAAATCAATATTTTCAAATTTGTCCATTATATTTTCTAATTTTGAAAGGATTTTTTTTTCAAGTTTCACCAAAAATGTGTGTTGTGTTATATATACATACAATCAGTCTCATGGGGGGGGGCACCTCGTAAATAAGAAGGAGAAGCTTCTGGTATGCTGGTTGGTTCTCGTCACCCCTGTCAGTACACGAAAAGGTGAGGGTCTGGCTCCTAATTAATTCAATAATTAATATTAAAACAATAATTAAAACAGCATAAAGACTGCAAAATCTACTTATTAAATTGAATATAAAATGTTCAAAATATGGCGGCCACGGTGGCCTGGTTGTAATGTCTCGGCATTGGAGCTGGAGGGCTTCAGTTCGATATCCGCTTCCACTGAAGAACCGTAAGCGGATGTGGTGTAAGTTAAATCCCTCGATGCCAGACGCCCTCTTGCTGGTGTGGTGTAGAAGCTTGGGGAGGGGAGGTTATAAACTCAGGTGTCGTCCCTGCGTCTGAAGTATTTCAAAATTATGAGGTCGTTCCAAGCTTGTCCTACTGTTGCTTTAAAACGGGATGTTAATATAACTAATCTAAGCTGTGTCACCTAATATTCCTATCGTTATTTAGAACACATGAAAGAGACTTAAGGATAAAGAAGTTAAGATAAATGTTTGCTCTCTGATTACTAAATGTAATTATCATAACAGAATTTATTGCTTTTATTACTATTTTCTTAACAGTAAACAATTCTAATTTGTTAAATAGTACGAATATTCTATTGAACTACGTTGAATAAAATTATTCTTGCAGACACAACTTCGCCTCTCCCGCTTTTCCCACCACCAACATTTTTCTTTCTTTCGGAACTTTATATAACTACTTTTGTTCTTCAAAAAAGTTTGTGTCCTCCTAAAACAACGAGCAAAAAATCAGAGAATTATATATTAGTCACTTAAATCCAAACAGAATTGTCACAAATCTTACTCCAGCGTTTCTTGAGGATGGTGAAATGAAGGAAGGCGAGGTGAAACTATTTTGGAAACACTTTTTCACTGCATCTGTGTTCAAAGAAAACATGTCTCGGATTCGAAGGCGTTGTTGCCTTTTTTTATTCAGCACTCTGATATCCCCGGGGAACCCGCTGTTGGTGCAAAAAGAAAACTGCACTCAGCCGCCACTCAGCAGTGACAGGATCGGGTTATTGGAGCAATAAATCCGGCAAATGAATATTATAAGACGTGGGGATTGCTCTTTAGATACTCGGAACACGTCCTATTCTCACATCGACGTCACCTAGATTCAATATTTACTTCCACTTCTGATTTTGGAAACCAACCAACTTCTGCAAACATTCGCAGCTTCTCTGACAGAAATGTCTTCACTTTTCGTGGCTTTTCAATTTCTGCTGCGAAATATGATGTCTTCATAACAGAGAATGGAGAATGATAAACAGATTCAATAGAAAGCAGATTAGTTCAAATTTCAACTTATTGAAATTCATTTTTTATTATAAACAAAGGAGTATGTTTAGCTGATCTGACCCCATTGATTTAATCTATAATACTGTAACGTATTACAATAAGGGAAGTGTTTCGTGTTCAAGATAAATATTGAATATTTGTGACTGTAATATCACTAACATATGAGGAACTATAAGTATACCATAAGCTATATAGATTATACAATGTGACTTCCAAAATCTATTTTAATCCTATAGTGCATCATGTTAAAAAGTAGTCAAGAAAATATTTTTTTTAATTTACAGAATTGAGGAAAAAAATTGTACCATTATACGTAATAAAAATTTTTAATAGTGCATTTCCTTAAAATTTAAAATGATGCAAATTCATTTTTATGTAATAATATTTGAAAATTATCGAGAAAACATCAAAATTTCGCTTCAATGCTAAATAATTAAAATTCTTATTAAGAAATATTCCAAATGTATTTTAAAACTTCTTTACATGAAATAATACGGAATGCACGGTATCAATCTACATACACACATTTTTTTTTTCTTATTAGTTGATATTTCAAAATTTTTATGGTCTTCTTTGATTTGATAAATTTTTATTTATTTTTCAGTTGTACCCCAACAAATAGCATAAGAAATCCCAATCCTTTACCAGAATCACCAATATTTAGGTAAGTAAAATGTATGTCTTACCAAGCTAAATATTTAAAAGGCATTAATTGAATTATCACTTTCAATCATATCTCAAGTCATTAAGTATTTATTTCTAGCACTATAAATGGCTTTCATTATATCGCCTTTTCGTTACGAACGACTTCTCCCAACTTAAAATAAGATTTTTACAATATTTTTAATATCAGTAATGCGGTTAGATCTTATGTAGATAATTATAAATTTTGAAAATATAGAAATAATTCATTGGCTCTTGAAACTATAAAAAGGGTCTCTGCTCGGTGAAATTCAAAAAGCTTAGTAAAAAAACAGAGATTATTTATTTTATATAAAACACGAATACGCAACAAATTACATATGATGTATACATAATTTCAGCACTTGCTTTAAATAGTAGCACAAAGTAGCAAATTGCTATTTAACATCAAAACCGCACAAAGAGAATTCATAGGAGATCAATAAGTGAGACTCCATTCAGCTTCCCGATTGAACATAGCTCAATTCTTTATTGATTCGCACTCTCAGATTTATATCTCCCGTGACCAGTACATTAAATATTCTAGAACAAACGTCGGAACTCGTGTCAACTGCTAAGATTCAATATTCTTTAACCTTTATTTTTCTTGCCGAATTCTTCCCAGAGGGAATAAATGTTCATCATAGCTGCTGCTAAAATTGATGAGTCATTCACATTCATTTGGCATTCATTTAGCAGCTATTACTATACCTATAGGAGGCTCAAACTTTTTTTTTCCTTACCAGAAAACTTATTATTCAGGGAATCAACATTATAAGTCTTCAATAATATTATTTAATATCGCTTTAACACAAGAATATGCAAACATAGTAACTAAAACAATAAAAATTATATGCGATAAAGATATACATTTTTAAAAAAAGACAAAGAAATTACAGAAAGAAAACAGACAAAGAAATTACAGAAAGAAAACAGACAAAGAAAAAAAATAGTATCAAAGAAAAGTCTTTCTTTTAATATTAAAGCTGGTGTAAAAAATAGATTTTGTGCGATGACATAAAACGTGGATATTGATGAGAAACATTAACATTTCGATAAAGAAAAATTTGGTTAAATTTGGGAAAATAAACCATTTTTCATGAACACATACACCCAAGAAGTAGCTGAGACCCGAACAGTATAGGGGATAAAGCGCTTGCATATAATTCAAGAGACCCAAGAAGTAGCTACGTGCAATGTTCGATAATTCTATTTCCAATTGTCCGTCATGCAAATGTTTTAAACAATGTTTTCATCTGTATGTTTCATGAAGCAACACTTAATTAACAAATAGAATCCAGTATATAAATTACTATGAGGACAATATAATTATAGTATTTATTTAAAGTTCAGAAATGCTTTTGTTGATTGAATATAAAAGAAAATTCTTAAAAGTTTAAAAATCCAATGTTATACAGCCGAGAAAAGCGATTTAATCTTAGAAGAAAACAAAGGAAAGCATGATAGACGATGAGCTATTAATCTGTAATTAATTAATTTTGATGGAGTTAAATACTGAGTATTTTAACTCCATCAAAAATAATAAAATACTATATTTCTATAAATATTTGTTATCTCCTATTATTCAGTTCATTATATTACATTCGCATGAAATGAAAAAATTCCAAAGAAACTAAAATTGTTTCTTACTTTTATTTCTTATTTGAAATTCTGTTGAACTTTTATATTACATTCCAAATGCAGCTTTAAAATATATTTTATAAATGAATTCGGTATATTGTAGCTGAAAATCTGAGTTTCTTTCCAGAAAATTTAATATATATTGCAACCCGCAGGAATAGTCCTTCCGAAACTTTTTCAATACTCCCCAAAATATACTTTTTACCCCTCATAAAATAGTGAATCTTGGAAAAAGGTTTAGACTCAATGAGTGTTCAGTATTTCATTTTCAGACACCCAGGGACGAGCTTTTTATGCTTAATAGTACAGAAACGATAACCGAATATCCATAGCGGGAGTCTATTGTATATCTACAAATTTTGTAACTTGAAGAATACCAAAATTCATTTATCTAAACCTTTCGTTTTGAGGGTTTTGATTTTTACATGCATGAGAAAGTACAAACTGACAGACAGATAACCCTTGTTTTGTAAATTTCATGTTCAATTGTATTCATTGTTTTTCATAGGCAGGCAAACACAATTTACACAAGATGTTCTTCAGATGTGGCATTTCTGAAACATGGAAATTCATCATAATCCCAAGTTTGATTATTATTATTATTTGAGGATTATAAAATATTTCCTGTAAATTTGTATGCGTGGAAATAGAAATAGTGGATTTTAAAATAAAATACTAGCTTGCACCTACCGATAGATAAATTATTCATAGGCCATCCTTAAATAATATAACATTAAACTTAAAATCTTTATTTATTATTTTTTTGTTATTTTTTTTATTTTCTAACCCCCTTTAACCATTGTTTATTTAATCTAAATTAGAAAAATTTTACTCTACTTTTCCAACGAATTATACAACAAATAAAATTACAACAGTCGTGTTTGGCTGAAATGTAGGATAATGTTTGGAAATTTGTCCTTTCGAGCTCCCAAGAATTCTTTTCGATTCCGTGTTTAAAAACTTCTAAACAATTATTTCAAATGAAAAAAAATATTGAGGATACAATTTCCCAAAAATTCAAATAATTTCAGTTTTTCGATGCTGATCTATTCGTCAGTCCTTTCTCTTTGTTAATTAATTTATTGTAAATAACCAAATTTTTTAAAAGAACAATTTAAGACATTCCGAGACAGCAGTAAATACAGAGTACCTTGTAAAATGTGAGAGCGCCATCTCTTGATTGCAAACAGAAAACAAAGTTTTTATAAAAAAAATCAAAATGATGCTGTAGTTACAATTATTTGCATATTCATTATAATTTTTTTTAAAAAAATCTTTAATAATTTTATTTTGAATACCTTCTAATTACTCTGAATATGTTTTACCTGAAATAATTGTTTATGAATTGATAAAAAACGCAGATGGTTGATTGAGCTGTTAAAATAGAGTTATAAAGATAATTTTGAAATAATGATTGAAGTTTTTAAAATTATGTAATTATGTTTATAATGAGAAACAAAATATAAATTTGCTGAATTTATCAAATTTGTAATTAAGGAACTAATAAGAACAATTATTCTTCACAATTTTCTTGAAAATATTTCCATAAACGTAGAAATTTACGATGCCTGTTCACCTAAATTGTATTAAAAAATATAAGTCAAAAATTTATAATCTCTATCAATTTAAAATGCATTGCAGACATCAAAATGCTTTTAATACGGAATCTTTAAGCAATACAGCGAAAGATTTCATGTGATGATAAGCAAAAACGTTAGATTATATGTAGACAAGCCTTCCTGAAACATATTAGTTGGTAGAAAACTAATCTATATTTATATGAAATTAATTTTTCTTCATGTCTCAAATGTTATACGTGGAATGAATAACATACAGGTTTATTACACATTTATTGTTTTAAATGTAATTTCAATTCAAAAATTATTTCAATTATTGTAAATATAACATGTATTAAAGCGTTTGAAGATATTTGGAATGTTTTAAATTAATTGTATATGACTTAAAGAGAAAAATACAAGATAGAATCTATCATATCTTTATAGAATAATTCATATTTCTTTGTATCTTGACGGTTCTTCAGTTTAGTTTATTTCTATTTATTTCAATTTTTATATTATTTCATTTTATATAAATATATTTTTATATTGGTTGTCAATTTACGTTTGTTTCAGAAATATGCATTTAATAATCTCTGAGATATGCATTTATTTTTTTAAATTGTTGTGATTAAGATTTCTGACATATTAATCTTCAGTGCAGGCTTTCTTTATATATCTGTTACATAGGTATAACATTTTATTTACTAAATTTTCCAATTGATTTAAAAAAATTAGGATAAGTTAGTTACCATTTTATAAAAGTTACTAGCCGCCTTTGGTGACCAGCCGGTTCGTCAGTATTAGTGCTCGCTACAATTTTCAATTAAATATTTTAAGTAACTGGTCTCTTAATAGATTCTCAAACAAAACATTTTTAATCTTCAAATTTTGATAGTCATACCAAACTTATACTGTTGTTTAGATAGTTTCGTTCAATTTACTATAGATATTTTGCTAATTTGTTGGCATTTCCGGTGAAACTTCAACTTTAATTTAAAGTGGAAATGATGAAATTGCAATTAATATAAAGATATTTTTTAATAAAACCAAGCGTTTTATTTTATGTATCATCTTTATTGTTATTTATTTATTTATTATTATTATTGAATATGAGTATTGCAAACAGAATTGTTCGGTATTTAAGTCCTATGTGAACTACAAAATATTTTTCATAATTTATGTAATATCTCAAAAAATAATTCAACAAAAATTTCTCAGATTCAGCATGAAATTCAGTTTTTAGTTTTGCTTTCAAAAGGATTGAAATGAAATCAATAATAATATTTTGTTTCGGCCTATAAATATATTTCAAAAATTATGAAGTCTAAATTTAATGCAGTAAGGTATCATATTCTGAGAAATATTCTAGACACATCAAATTTTAAATAAATGAATGAATGTTTCTGTTTTCCACGATCAACTAAGACTTATTTATGAAGTTTTGAATGTTAAAAATTTAGAAAAACTCAACATTTTCATAATCTTAGGCCAATTAATCTTGAGAAACCTGTGCGCTGATTCGTGTATTTTCTTTGAAACGATCGATGTAAAATCTAAAATTATCCTTTTCTTATTGAATAGTGATATTCAAATTTTCATAAATCAGTCAGTTTAAGTGATTGATTCAGTTGATTGGAAATTGATTCTTTTTATCTAAAATATTAGTGTTTCAAGAACATTTTGTTATTCGTAATTTCCACAGCAGAAGCTTAATGCAAAATCAAAAATTCGTTATTCATTAGAGCATTTATTAAATCAAGTTACATAAAATATAATCATTTTCCATTTAGACGATTTTAGCAGATCTGTGTCTTACTAAAGGTTTACAAATTAGCTGTGTGGCCCTGATTTGAATGGATATTCTGTTCATATTAAACAAAACTTGCCTTAAAATAAAACTGATTTATTGGATTAATAATATAGAGAGTGTAAAAAATCATAAAATAATTTTTCTTGAATTTATTTTTTAGAAAAAATAATATTTCATATTTGTTTCATTTCCTACAGACACGTGCCGAAAATTATATTTTTGCAGATTTCATTTCCAAAAAGATTTAATTTATTTTTAATTGGAGCTTTAATCAATGTGATGGCAACACTTTTAAAAAAGCTAATTTCTTCCCACGAAGGCGAAACATGCTCGTGCAGCTTAAATTTTATTTTTATTTTGTACGAAAAAAATTGTTGAAAAATATAGTTAAAATATTTATTTAAAAATTCATTAAAAATAGAAATTTAATTTTAAGGTTAAAACATTGGTATCATTTAAAAGATAAATTTTTGATCGTTAACTTCATGTAAAAATCGTTTTTGTCCGGTAATATTTTCGGAAGTTATAACAAAAACACGCTAAAATTTCGTTCAATTTTGAAATAAATAAAATTCTAATTAAAAATTCGAAAAAATAACCCTCAGGTGCACATTCCTGGCCTCCAAGGTATACACGTGCAAATTTGGTAGCTATAGGTTGAATGATCTGGCCTGTAGAGTGCGAACACACACACATTGAGCTTTATTATAAGTATAGATAAACAAATTGGGGGGGGGGATTTTATATCATGTTATTAATGTTTAAATATTTTAAATTTATTTCAGAAATTTAATTTTCTTCTTATGTTATTTTTTTTTAAATCCTAAGGCTTTTGTGAAAATTGAAGTTAAGGTGTAAAATTTGTGTGAATGTTTTAAAAAGTATGCTTTATGAAACTTGCAATGGAATAAGCTTTAAGAAGTACAGTATTTTTCAAAAAAAGTGCAAAGTCAAAATTAAAGTATTCTTTTCAAATTTTATTGTGAGTATCGTAATAAAATAATAATAATAAAATATATTTCTTTAATAGGAAGATATTCATAGCAAATTTCTTATAGTATATTAATAGCTACTTGTATAAAAAAATATTGTAGAAAAATCTGCAATTTTTTTTAAAGCCGTAAAAATTTTAGATAAAACTAAAAAAATTATTTAAAGTTTCAATTTTACAAAAAAATTTTAACTTTTTTTTTCGGTGGATGCAGTTATTGAGTACTAGTTTACAAAATAATATAATTAAAATATAATTCGAAACATTAAAATGTAAGCAAATGACCAAGATAGTACTGTGTCGACTTAATTCGATAACTTTATAAATTTTGCTGTTATCTTGCTTTTGTTTTTGTTTTTTACTAGGATGGATTAAATGTTACATATATATTCTTTACAATATATTTGTAATTAATTACACTTTTATTTTTGCAATTTTTTAAGTATTCAGATCTTTATAATTAAGAACACCCTAATACCAGAGTAATAAGACGAAAGAAGCGTTCGTTCGAGAATAATTCAGTCTCTCTTTCTTTTGCTAAGAAAACTATTCAACCTCTGTGAACACACTACTCATGCCTTTCCAATTAGATAACGTATGCTGAATAATCTCACATCTTTCTTTATACTTTATCTCCTGATATAGCCAGTTTAACATCCAAAAAACTGCAACATGTAAAAATCATCATGTATAATCATCAGATAGGAATGCAATCTGACACTGAAGCTGCCAAAAGGAAATAAATATCCTATTCTTATTATTATCAAATTATTGAGAAGTGTGCTATCATGGTTATGGATATATACTTTCATTTTTTTAATGTTAGGGTAGAGTTAAGTTATATTCATAAATGCATGCAAAATTATTATTTGAATTAAATATTTTTTTTTTTCAAATTGTAGGTGTAAAATCACAGTGTTTTTTTGCTGATATCTTATTTTCACTCTTTTATTTTGTCTATGATTGTGACCTAATTTTTCAAATTTATACATATATTGCAGAATTTTTACACCAGTGGGATTATTAGAGAAAAACCAATAGTACAAATTTATGTTGTAAAACCCTCAAAAAATATAAGGCCCGTGTCTGGTGGTAAGATCTCGTTTTCGGACAGGAGGGTTCCAGGTGTGAGACCTGATTCCACCGAATAACCTTCGTTTCAGCGGGTGTGATGCATGTTAAATCTATCGGACCCAAATGTCCTCCCTCTGGTGAGGTGTGGTAGCTTGAAAGGGGGTTTCCAGCATAGATATGGCCCTGTCATTTACTGACTGCATTTAAAATTTGCGAGGTCCATCCCAAAGTATCCTTAGTATTCCTTTAGAGCTAGACGTTAATATATTTAAACTAAACCCAAAGAAATATAATTTGAAGTATTGAATATTAATAAAAGGAAAAAAAATCATAGCACTACTTAGAATACCCCCAAGTATATATTTAAAAATTTCACAGTTTTCAGTCATTAATTGTGTAGTGTAATTTAATTATTTTTAATAAATCACTTTTAATAAGATATTTTATAGATTCATAAAAACACTTAAATGAAATCGAACTTATTTGAAATATTTTAATACACATTATCATATGCTATAAACCCCTCGAAGCATTATTCCATGAACAAAGATCTAATAAATAAAATGACCTGATATTTATTTATCAATGTCTTGGTATTTATAAAGACTTACTTCCTCATTTTGCTCAATATTTCTTTAATCTAGAAGAAATAGAGTTCTGATTTAAAATTCCCCGCCATAATCATCAATTTTGGCTAACCACTGCTAATAAAAGGAATGCTTGCGATCATAAGTCATCAGAGCAGGGATCCTTTCCTTGTCTTACTAAGCCAATCTGTCGAAACTCTTTAGAAAATAGCCATCCATCAAGATGTCCAAAAGCTCCAATTTTGGACAGGAAAGCATTCTTCAAATGTCTCGAATGAAATTATGGATGCTTCCGTCTTTGAAAATATAATATTAATTATGCTTCTAAGTCGTTTTAGAATGCATTGAGGAATTTTCTGGAAAAATTAAAGTCGATTGAATATCTTATAGAATTTTGCTTAGAATGCTGGGAAATTATCTGTGTCAGAATGTGTATTAATTTAAATAAAGATTATTAGTTTAAGCTAAATATATTGCATGGAAAATCGATTTTTAACAAATGCAAATTATACAAAAATCAATTAATCATTTTCAAGTTTGTAAGTTTGAAGGGTTTTATTTTACAATTCAAAAGTCATTTAACAAAGAAATTGATTTTATTTAAAATTAATTGATAATTTAATGGATTGATGAAAATTAATAAAAATTGCAAAAAGTGCAAAAATACATTTACCGTTTATAAGGAAATATGAAAAATTATCTTGAATTATTTCCTTTAATTTGAACTTTTTTTAAAAATCTTATGACTGAAAATCTGGAAATTTTATATAAATCAAAAAGATATTATTAATTAATTTTAATAAGAATGCATTTACCTTTGAAATGTAATATTTTTTTTATCTATTTCTGGATATTTTTTATATTTATATAAAGGAGAAAAATTGTTTAAAAATATAGAATTTTCTACAATATAGGATTTTTTCCGGGGGGGGGGGAGTGAAAAATATCTTCTTATTTTTATATAAAGCTAAATATTTTAGCATAGTTTTGACTACACAGTGATGGCAAATAAGATTTAATTTATCTGATAAAAGAAGTAAAAATTTGAAACTTAAATTCATAAATTTATTAGAGCTCAATTTAGCTACTCATTTCAAGTTACTTCGCATATTACAAGATCCATGCAACTCATGACCTTATAAGCAGTGCGATGCTCTTTACCGAATGAATAACTATTGTGATACTCATAGTGTAACAAAGCGACATCATGATTTCAGATTATTTTCAATAATAAATTTAAAAGAATTAAAGTCTTAAAAGGTAAAAATTATTTATAGTGAATTTGTACACCCATAAATAAAAATGTAAAAAAATTACAAAATTTAATTAATTTTTTTGATATTATTTTATTAATAAAATAACTGTATATCTATTTTTTGTGATTTTTTTTAAAATTGTGCAATGAAGTTATATAGAAATTTAGTTGTCTTTGGTTACCTTAAAAATAATTTATATCTCTTCATTTCAAATCAAAATGAAATGTAATGAGTTGTCAATGATATGCATTAATCATAAATAATTGATTTCATTTTAATATATAAGAATATTTGTTTAATTTAATGATATTCATTTCAATTAACCTCTTTAGTGTCTTTCTTTTTTTCTTTTTTCTTTCTCTTTACCATCCTCTGAAACTATACCTCGATAATCTCATTTTTCATTATAAACATAATAATTAATATTCCTAATTATATAAGCATAATAATTAGTATTTATTATGTAATTACATTTATGATGTTTTGTTTCTTTTTGTAGCCTTTTGCGCTGTCAAGAAAGTCAAATGTCATATTCGGGAAGAGAATCTGCGATGTCCGACATGAGCAATCCAAGATTGGGAGAAAGACAGCTATCGATGGACGAGTTGAAAGTGACTGTCCTTTGATGAACAGCTCAGTATATAGGAATAACAATAGACGGAATGGCAAAGAATGGTCTGGGAACTCAACTTGTCATGAAAGAATCTGTCGCAGTCTGAAAATATGGATATTATTGAGTCTCATATAGAATGTGTTTAAATTTTGAAGAGGATAAACAGATTAAGTACATTTATTGATAAATGGCAGAAACTGTACGTTGTTAATTTAGGGCTTCTTGAACTATAATACCTCATACTAAATGAGGTCTCTTTAATGAATTTTGGGTCACGATGGATTGATTTATCAGCATTCATTTTAATAAATTTATAAAAATGTTTCTACCAAATATTCATCAAATGTTTATAAAATATATATTAGTTTAATTCCTTATTATTTTTATTAACTGGTGACTTCATTTATTATTTATTTATATATGTTAGATTAAAAAGATTACTTTGATGTATTTCAATGCGATAATAATAATTTTTAAACCTATAACATAAAATGCATTTTAATAAGTAGGAAAACTATTTATAAAAATCTTTACTCTGCATAGTAAATAAATGATGCCGAGGTAAAAGAAAGTTGAGAAGCTCTGGATTAAAATTTTTAATTTTGTTAAGATTATTGTACAGATTAAATAGTTTGTATATTGAATAAGTTTGCGTAATGTTTTAAAAAGAAAGGGAAAAAGGTTATCATCTGAATTGAAAATCTAAATTGGTTATATGTATTAATTGTTCAACAAACTATTGTGGACTTACTTTAAATTTTACTGCATATATTATAAGGCTATTATATTTGCTCTTTTGAATGATATATGATTTTGAAAAAGGATGATGATTGTTATTCTTAATTTGAATACATTAAAATTTGCTGTTTCAAATCATTTTTTATGAACTGCATATTGCTGCAGTTCATAAACAATGATTTCAATCTAGCCATATATATTCATTTTTTAACTATTATTTTCTCTGGATATCAGTAAAATTGTATCTCTTTTTTCTAATAATGTTTCATATGCGAAATAATTGTATTTATATAATTTTTGTAACAAAAAAACGTTTTATAAATTTTATTTGCAATTAAAATTATTAATCAGTCTCAACTTATTTTATTATTAATATTTAAAAGAATATATGGCATTAAAAATACCAATATAATTTACTAGATTTACTATTAAATGATGATAAAATAATATAATATTTGTCAAACTATCTTTTTGTATGCATACAAATCTCAATGAGACTTACTTCAAAATATATTCATGGGCTTCATGAAAAAGATTTAATCAGTTTTTGTAGAAATATCATCTGTTGTTAAATTTTAAAATTGATAAAATTCAATGAAATATTCCTTATATCATTTCGGTTACAGAGTAAACTTAATGAATGGCAAATTAATTTATATCTGATAAAATAATGCTTTGTTATTGAACAATTTAAAAAATACTAATTTATTTTCATAATATCTATTAATTTTTATATAAACTATTTTTCTTTTAGAAGAATAAGAAATACAAAAATACTTAATGTTTAGGGACAGAATTGGGAATTATCAGAATTAGTTTTCTTTATTCATGTATCATTACTGAAGACTACATAAAAGTTATAATGAATAGAAAAAAAATAATAATGTAAACATTCCTATACTAAAGTATTCTCGCAAATCATTCTGAAATTCAAATATTTTAAAATATCGTTGCTTTTCTCTGGGAATTAATTGGCGTTCTAACGCTTTAGATAGAGCATTATTGGAAGCAAGATTGTGAAAATAATGTTAAAAGAATGTTATAGATTTTATCGAGTTTGTGGCTTCGAAAGGATGGTATTTTCACTGCCAGTTTGTGTACATAAATAAATCGATATACATTTATAGAATTCTGCAATGGATGCTTACTTGTTTATTGTATTTAGGCATATTAGATATGATGACAAAATAGGCTAGTAACGAATGGTATGTTACAAACAATCGAAATCATTTGTTTAAAGAATTTTTCATGATCTCATCAATGTCTTTAATATATTATTAATGTTTCATTTGATTAGTATGCATTATATTTAAAATTTGTATCCATATGTTATCAAAGTTTTTTTCCGATATTTTTGTTACAGAATTCCAGATGAGCGTTATATTAATTAAAATACAACTCTATCATTAAAATTGTTTTTTCTTAATTTTTATTTTTATAGCAGCGTTGGGTAAAAAAAATAACACTTTATTCAAATTATTACGCGAACTATAATTACTTTAGTATATTTATAATGCAATGTACATTTTAATAAAGAGGTTTCCAAGAAACGTGCTTATCTATTAGATTATTTTATTTGAAATCAAATAGTTTGTGTTTTGAGACTTAGTTATATTAAAAGGTTTAAAAGAAATTTTCTAATCACAATAATTAAGAAATCAATTTATAATTAAAATAGCATTTTAGTTCAGCTTTATTAAAAATTTTAAATAAAATATGAACATATAAATCTTAAGTGATGTATTAGAGCTAATAAATGTAATCATGAATGTAATTGTAATTGAGAATGTATGTTCTGACTGAGTGTATACTCCGATTTACTTTTAGTGGTTCATGCTTGTTTTTATATTAGCATTGACATAAATTCTTAATATTTCTTTGTGTCAGATTGTGGATCTATCATCTTTTCTGAAGATTCTTTTATATAAAGTTGTTATTAACATTCACTGTAATTCATCTTTTCAAAAATAGATATATTTACACCTGTTAAAATGATCTCCATTCTTCTTCCAAATCATTTGTATTTTTATGAAGTAAAAACATCTGCAATATTTTAAATATTTCCCGAATTTAACTATAATTTATATAAAACTGTTATAAATAAATTTAGTATTAATAAAATTATTTTTCATTTAATACTTTTTTACCTTAAGAAACCAAATAATTTCACTTAAAATGGGATTATGAAATTAGTTAATACTTTTGCATTCATTTAATATTATTCTGGATACGAATTTTTGTCACCTGATATTTGTAACATAAAATATAATACTGAATTAATTTTGAAAAAAAAATGTGTTAAATGTTACAGTGTAAATAATTTGATGGATTTCAAAACTCTATTCATCTTAAATTTCAGGAAATTGCATATTCCAAAATTTTAATACAAGGGTAAGATATTTATTTTTCCTTATGTGAAGAATATTTTATTTATAAAGTCTTGGACGAATAAAGCTTCCTTAGAAATTTCATTTAAAATATGTAATTTGTACATAAAATTATGCTTGAAATTTAATATGTAATGCTATTTGTATTTGTAAAGAAATCACAGTAAATACATATCACTATGAAATAGCGAAGTTGTAAGCTTATATAGTCATCTAACCACTTTTTTCACGTTTTCATCACTGGAATTGTATTGAAAGAAATAAAATTGTCATTTTTATATGCCAGGTGTCTATTTTCTCCTTTTTTCACATGGTTTCTTTTTTCTCCGTGTCTCAATTCAAGCAATACTATTTCAACTATTATTAATACTACGTAATATAAATTCAACCTATTTCTATATTTAAATAATGCATCTCTAAAATGTTTATATTTGACCTGTAATTAAAAAAATTCATTGATTATATTAAAAATGTGTATAATCTTTATAATAACCTAAATCCCTGTTATACCAATAATCTCTGTTACGTTATTAACAATTCAGAGTCTATAAATGTGTAATACATAAACGAACTAATCAAATAAACTGAAGTTCAGATTAAATTTCTGAAGCATTATCGAAATCTTTTAAGAGATATCACTAATGCATAACTAATAATTGAAACCTTATTTTCTTAAGCATACGTATTAAAAACTGATGCTATACAAGTCAAAATGCATTAATAATAATCTTCTTACTGATTTAGACTGTTCAATGTTTAAATTATGTCCATCTTTACTTCAGGTTAAGTTTTCCTATTTTGATTTGTCTCTACATATATACGAATTACTCATTTAAGATATTCATTGATGCAAATGAAATGCAGTATTGCATTTCTTGAAATATAATGGCTATGTATTATAATACGTATCATGAGCATCAGTTGGGGTATTTTTCCTTCAGATATTGGTTACAGTTAAGAATCGTTTTCATAATGGAAGCAGCATGTCCATTTCTTAAATAAATTGAATTATTTGTTTGTGGAAGAATTTCACATAATATTTTAAGATACCGATTATTTTATTCTAAATGAGCTGCAATGAAACACTGTTATGAATGAATTACAAAAATGAATGAATAAACTGGAGTAAATTAGGTAAAATTCATATTCCTTATATTATTAAAAATATCGACTATAAAACTTGATGCTGTTTAAAAAATTAACTTATAAAAATTCGTGTAGGGAAAATAACTTGCTATTGTTCAAAAGCATACTATTTTTATGCCAAATTTCAAATATATAAACTAATCATCTTCATTCTCATTGACAGAATTTCATGGTAATCTATACATTTTATTTTGAAATTACAAACTACAAACTATTTTAGCATTTTTAATGTTCAAATATTATAAATGATTCAGAAAAAATATTATTTTTTTACATTATTTAGACATACATAGAAGAATTCCTGCAGTTATATAAAAATATATATAATGTAGATACAAATTCCAAGAAATTATTTTGTACAAGTATTCGAGGAAACATAAAATGAAAGGAAAAACGTGATATTCTGTATAAAAAAATACCATCAGATACCTGATTGAGCTCCTTGGTGGGCTTTTTAATGTAATAATATATTAAAGATTAAGGTTTGACATGAAGAATCATACGCAATGAAATAGATTAAGGAAATGTATTGGAAAATTAAAGCAATTAATATTAGCTAATCTCGATTAATTGCAAAACAGACTACTTATAATGCATGAATATATTTAATGAAAAGCCAGCATTGTTATTCTTCTGCACTGATATTAGTTTACTAAATCAGTTTTATCCTGAAATAAAATTTTCAAATTGGATCATTTGTAAGTAACTACATCAAAGTACAACGCAATTTTAAGACTCAAAGCATTCAGAAATGAAAGGTTTATTGTGTTTTTTAATAATAAATTATTTAAAAAAAATGAAATGAATTTTTCAATTGAAATTTTTATTAAAACACACCCTAATCTTCTTAAATCCACTAAATAATATATAAAATATATTTTTGATGCAAATAAGTATATAGTATTTTCGTTATAACTTTTATTCATTGTTATTTTTATAAAAGGAAATATCCCATTTCGAAATATAAATTCATTACAGTAAATATATTAATAAAAATACAACATACAACAAAATAGGTATCTAAAAATATTTAAATATTTCAATAATAAAATTAATTGTTAACCTGAATTATAATTAAATTTCGCAAATTAGTATTAACTAAATAAATTAATTGAAATTTTTTATAAATTTATATTAGATGAAAAAAATGTTCAATTATTTTCAAATATGCTATCTTTTAAATTCTTTTTCGATATTATATTTTAGAAAATATTCTTTTATTTTAAATTTTCTTTATATTTACTAGATATCTTTTTAAAATACTGTGATAACTCATAATAAATTATATAATTCAAACATTTTAATCATGTGTAGTCATTGCGTTACTGCCGATTACAATTCATCAATTATAAAATCAATCGAGAAATGATCTTATAAACCTAATTAATTGCATTAAAATGAAATTTGTTTGTGAAGTATAAAATTTACTTACATATATAGATACTGAATCATGCATGCATTTAATATACATGTACAGATTACATTTCGATATAAATATTTTTTTATGTTGAAAATTGCTCTACTGTCATTCGTTTGTGCTAGAGAGAAAAATGATGCTTCGTATAATTGCAATCGCATATTTGAGAAAAAAATATATGAAATTATCGAAATATTCATAATTTTGGTCCAGTATACTTATCAAACACCACTTTCAAATGACAGTGAAATATTGCAGTAATATCATACGCATTCAGTGTATATATTTATGAGTACATAATGATGTTACTATCTCTAATTTATCAGCAATTAATAATTTATCAGACCTAATATTTATAGCACAATTAACTGTTACATTTTAGCTATTGAATTTTTACAATAATAATATAAAAAATAATTAGGTAGATAGATGGAATCAGTATGGTCCAATGAGGAGATTTGATGAAATTCGAATGGGCGAATTTTAAAAATGTTCTTCAATTAGGCTTGAAATCAATTAAAAAATTTTCTCAATGACAAACATAATTGTATAGTAATGATTTTTATCATTATTATTTTACTGACTGTTTTCACTTTCCAACCGTGAAATATATATATATATATATATATATATATATATTAGTTTATATATATATATATTTTTTAGTTTATTAGTTTATATATTAGTTTATATATATATATATATATTTAGTTTCATTATTTCTAATTGTTAAGATTGACTGTCAGATTTTAGGATATACAAGAATTATTTCAGCATTAGAACTCATATTTTAATAAAGCAATATATTTATTTCACTTTATCATTAAAAATATATATATATATAATAGGGATTAACAAACTTCCCAAGACAATAAAAATTCCTAAGATTGAGCAAAATGTTACATTTTTACATGATTTTTATAAACGACTGTAAAAGCATGTTACGAATCTTTTGAAGTTAAATTTTACGTATATTGATTTTCTCTTATATCTCTATAATAATGTATTCCAGGGGTAATGTGAGTATATTACCCATGAAAATAATACCTCTTCCACGAAGGATCTTTTTCTAATTCAAGAAGATTTGATAAATAATATAAAAATCAGTTAGTTCTTTTTTTTTTTTTTTACTATTCTAATCATGCATAATTTTAAATAAAATAAGAATCATGAACATAGAAAAACGATTCCAAAAATTCATAAGATATGCTTAGGATATTAGACAATACAATCATACATTTAAAGAAATATAAATTGTTTATGATGAAACCACATTTCTGCTATACCTCTTATTTTATTTCTAAGAATGCATTAACATAATCTGATTAAACATTTTGTTGAAAATAAATCGATGTTAAGAAACAAGTTCTTTCTGTAAGTTCACTCTCTGAATTCGTTCTGGTAGAAGAAACTTGTCAACTGCCTTTAATCGAAAACATGTCCTACTATTATACCACAACAACACCTTTTTACGTTTAAAAAGCGACTCAGAGACAAGAAGTTTCGCTTTTCTCCGAAGAAAAGTTTGCTCTTTCTTTTTCTTATTGCCCGAAGAAGAAACCATCTGCTTCAAAGTTCTCTCTCTTCATGAGCGAAAAATAAAAAGGGAAAGGTCGAAGCAGCTGCTTCAGCAAAGTGTTGCATCATTTATAAACCTCGCCTAAGTAAAGGCTACTTTGGTGTCTAGTACACCTGGCAAGCTTCTGTATTTGTGCTCTTATCCTTTCCTCCATTTCTTCCCTTTCTATTATTAATCATTTGTAGTTTGAGGTCGGGCAAGGGTTTTTTCCCTACGATAAGGTCATTCTTAGGACAGAGATTTTACTTACATTAGCTGGAAATGAAATAAAAGGGATGCGTTTACTTGCATGAACGGATTCATTAAAGTTTCAAAAGCTCTTTAATCTATGCTGAATATGCGAAATAAAATGGAATGTTTTATCTTAACCCCCAACCAGAAACGCGAATTTTATCACGCGGGCAGAGGCATGGAGTCAGAATGACTTGACATTTTTTTGTAAACAGTATTAGAATTTATTTTGGAAATACTATACATTCTGGAAATCATATAGTTACTAAAAATATAAAAAAAAATCAATATTAAAAATGTTATATGTTATAATATTAAATTTTGGAAATATGTCATGAGGAAAACCTAAACAATATTTTTTTAAAGAGTATTTACTTCGTTTAGATACAACGGAATGACATTAATGTTAATAACTGTTAGAATTTAACAAACAAAAATAAAGAATACAATATCTAAAAATATTATTTTAAAAATATTTATTTATTCTTTTTGCATTATTCAAATTAAAAACAGCTTCAGAGACATGGAGGCAATGATTCCATAAATAACAACAAAAACTTTGAAAACGAATAGATCGGTTATACGCACGTATTCATACTTAGACTTTTGCCAAAACACTGCTGAAAGAAAAAATGTAAAGGTACTGCGGAGATGATTGTATTCAAGGACAAAATACCTCATGATAATCAGAGCTAATAAACAAAGCGAAGTCACTTTGACTCCCTTCTCAGGGTTAAAGCTCATTTTCTACACAAAATATTTTCAAAAAAATTGTCGAATTAAATTATAAACGATAAGGTATGATGAAACATACATTATGAACATCATCTTCGCTAAAGTGATAAAGAATATGAAATTGCTAAAATATTTTGCTCTGAAAATAGCATTTTATATTTTATGTCATTGAAACAAACTAAAAAAATATACTTTGGTATTTGCAATCTACAGAATTTTAAGAACATAAATTATATTTAGTATTGTCAGAGATTTATTTTTCATTTTAAAGATTAAGATAATTTATTATGACCAGCAAAAGGAATATGAAATTTCAAAAATATTTCTCTCCGGAAAAAGTATATAATATTTTATGACATCAAACAAACTAACAGATACTTTAATATTTGTAATGAATAAAATTTTCAAGATATAAATATATTGATATTTGATATTTTCAGATATCAAATATCAATATATTTATATCGTGAAAGTGTTGCATCTTGATATATATTGATATTTTCAGATATTTATTGTATTATTATATTACATTTATTGTATTTTATATTACATTACACTAACATTTATTATATTATTATACTGATTGAGATAATGTATTATGACATATTACATCGTCGAGATACAGTAACATAAAATATAGCACACGTGTGTACTACAATGGCTAAAGAAGTGAACTACATTAAATTATTCTTCCTTAAGGAATTATTTTCGATTCTAGACATACTTAAGCTATATTTTATTTGATACAACTCAAGAATCAATCTTCCAATTTTTATTATTCCAGTTTTCAGGAGATTTTTTATTATGTTGAAATATTAACATTTTCTTATCAAAATATACTTATTTATGCAGTTGAATTCTATAAATTGATTATATTTATTTTGAAAATAACCCAGAAACAAGGACTCTTTCTTTACTAATTGATTTTTTTACACTATTTGAATACACTTCATGAAGACAATGTAGCTGATAGTAAACCATTACAAGACCTAATTTTCAAAGAGAAAATTTTTATCATTTAAAAAAACAATATTCCAAAATGTTGTGAATGTATTTATTTCTGGTCACTTAAGCCAACTGGGTACATATTTCAATTATTTATTATTACTATTTTCTTAACTATTTGATTGGGTTTTTTAATCTATAATTCATCTTTTATTCATAGATGATGGATGATAAGTTATCTCGTTATCCAAACTCTCAAATTTTACCACTTGTTATAAATCTGTAATACTGTTTACTTACCTTTATTGGTATCACTAAAAAAAAAGAAATTTCCTGGAACTTTTCTAGTATGCTAATAAGGATGGAATAAAACTGTATATCCCCAGATTAAGTAAACGAATTACATACAGTTGAAACCAAGAAAATTGCCAATGCTCAGTTGTTGAAGAGAATTGCTTAGTTGAAGAGTCTTGTCAAATTTAAAAATGCTTTTGTCTGAAATAGTTACAAAATTCTTATGGCCTCCAAACTTTTTTTAAATATGAGATAAGAGAACTTGGATATTTATGTGTGCTGTATGAGCTTGCTTTCAGAATCAAACTTATGACAGCTGAGAAACAGCTTCTTGTACCCAAACATATGAAAAATTAAGGGCTCCAAATTTAAGCTATAGGGTTTGTGCTCCAAAACATTCCAATCTATTTCTTGCCTTTTGCACGAATGGGGAGAGTAACTACATGGAATTGGTTGGACTGCAAGGATTCTAATAGTACTTAATAAGAACCAATGGTGGTTTTTAAAACCAGATTATTCATATTGATCCATATCTTTGATAAACACGTCCACATGATTGGCAGCTATGTCGGAAAGTAATAATTTTGTAATATTTCCTTTTGTAATTTTTTAATTACCGTTTTATTTTATAATCTATTGTATTTCTTATTATTTCGTTCAAAATTGTGTACGGCACTTATGGATTTCCTCTTCTATTAATCCCATATATTACGTTAATCTATAATTATACTATTAGTTATTTATCAAGTGAAGTAAGAAATCAATAAAACCATTAACTAATTGGAATAAACGCCCAAAGAATGATTTGAATCGTGTGATGATTTGAAAAGGAATACGATCATGACCAAATATTTAATTTTAAATTGAGAGGATTTTATGTTGAGATGATCGGCCAAACAGAGTCAGTTTCAGAATTGTCATCCCCCTTTAATCAACCCACGCTGTTCCTTGCTCAATTACATATTTTTAAAAGACATTTAGTCAATAAGTAATTGTAAGGGCAGTAAAAATGCCTAAAACTCACACTACTTTAACCAATGCAAAGTATAGAACATGTATTCCATTCTTCATGGCCAATAATTTCCAATTTCATATTCATGCCACCCATTTATAAGACAGGAAATGGGAATGTTCCAAAAAATAACAATTTTGTATCAATCCTGGAAAGGTAAATAATCTCAACATTCAGCGGATATTAGAGAATGATGATAAATAAGGTAAGAATTAACAATATATTCCAATACATTCCAGCATGTAGACGGAGGAAATGCAGATATTGTCTCTCTCTTCTCTGATTTGATTTTGTCATTTTGACCAGATACATGTCTCAGTAGGCATTTGGCCGAAAACATCCTTTAATAAACACTATCCCGTGCTTTTTTCTTCTTTTTTTCCCCTTATTTGGTCCTTTCTTTCTCTCTATAGTAAATCATTGGTCCTCCTTGTTCTAGAAGAACTTCTTCCACAGTCGTTTTGTATGGGGCTTTTACTTTCCTTTTTTTATGATTGCTGTACGCATACTGCACTGAAAGAGATTGAAAATGGAACATTTTTGTTACAAGAACACTGCAAACTATAGTTATTTAATCTTGCAAATAGGAAAATATGAAAGATAAGAAAAAATAAACTAATACAGATATAATCCACGTTAATATTATTTTTTTGCATTTAGTTTCTGAATGCCCATAAAAAGATAATTTGAAGAGCGTATTGCTTACGAATAATGAATGAAAATCAATAAACAAAGACATTAGATTTTAAGATTAATATAAGATATACATAGCATTTTTAAAAACAGCAAAATTTTAATTCAGAAGAAACGAATATAAATGTTTTGAGATTGCAGTAAAATCTTCTTTATTATCCGATTCTGTTATAGAAATTTATCTTTTTCTTTATGTTTTTCTTTTACTTTTCCTACATAAAAACATGATAGGAGATTCCAATTTCTCATATGTTTACTTTATTTTCATGAACTTTAATTTTTGTTTTTATAATGAAAAATAAATCATGTATAGAATTGTCTGTTAGTAGACCGTAGAGTGTTAAAGATCATATTGTTACGAATTTTCCCTTTTCGTTTGGATAGTGGAAATAATATGGTGTGGAGAACGCTCAATCAACATGCGGCAGTAGGACAAAACAACGACATTTCTTTACACGAAGACACACAGGACTGCACAGAGACTACAATTGTATACAGCATAGAAAAGACAATTATCTTCAGCCGAGACATGCACACAGCCGCACACAACAAGACTCTACTGCAGACAGTAGAGCACAGCTTAGTTCAGCACTAGCTTGACTTCTTCGCTGCTCTGCTAATCTCTGGAAGACCCGTTGTTTACCGTCGATTCCGACTACTCCCGGCAGCTGCAGAATACCTCCTTTTATAGGTTTTAGGAGGCGGGGATAGAAGCCTCTCAACAAATCAGGAACTTTCGAGGCGTATCTCAGTTCATAATGGACGGATCGGGAAAATTCTCGATGTTCCGGTTATAAACTATTTTGGCGCCAAAGTCGCCAAATGGTCGCCAAGTTTGTCGCCAAGCTCTGGGACCTCCGATTCGACACCCGGACTCCGTCCAATACAGATGATTGTAAAACAGTCTTTCTGATGATGGAACCAACTATGCTGGGAAGAAGCATCACTGATTCGTAACATTGTCCCCTTCCTAAGGACTGCACGTCCCGTGCAGTACAATATATGAGTAAGGCATCTACTTATAGGATTACCATATTCACACAATAAGCAAGTATAAAATAACAAATACTCAAAATGACATACAGCGTAAATATTTTCAAAATACATGAGCAATACAAAAATAAATTACAATAATAAAAAAAACAAAATTAAGAAGATAAATGATTTACATTATTTATCATATAATGGGTGACCATAGTCTGAACTGAAAAGATCTTAATCACATTGGCCAAGGTAAGGGGCTAGCCTGTTACAATGTATCACCTTCGGTTTTGAGTGTGATGATTTCTGTATCCGTAACACAACATCATTCAGTCTTTTTAGGACTGTATAAGGACCCTCCCAGTTGGTCTGCAACTTCAGAGAAAGTCCTTTGAGACGTTTCGGATTCCATAACCACATTTGGTCTCCTTCGTGGAAATTGTGTCCCGTAGCTCGAGCATCGTATCGGGTCTTCATTTTCTCTGAAGACATGCCGATCCTATCTCTGACCAGATGATGCACTTCCTCCATCCGTCTCCGGAGGTTCTCGACATATTCCTCGGGCGCCAAGGGAGCATCTGGAGGCCGGCTGAACAGTAGATCTGCAGGCAGACGAAGGTCACGTCCGAAGAGCATTTGGGATGGGGAATAGCCAGTAGTCTCGTGAACGGCACTTCTATAAGCAAGTAGGAATAGGGGCAGTTTCTTGCCCCAGTCCTGTTGATTGCTGGACACCAGGAGAGAGAGACTGTTCAGAATGGTCCGATTGAATCTCTCTACCATGCCATCTGACTGAGAATGTAAAGCCGTAGTTCGAGTTTTGTCGATGCCGAGTATCTCACACAGTCTCCTGCAAATTGCCGAATCGAAGTTTCTTCCTTGATCATAGTGCAGTTGTAGAGGAACTCCGTATCCTGAAATCCAGTTTTGAACTAGAATCTCTGCAACAGTCGGGTCTTCTTGATCGGGAAGGGGATAAGCTTCAGGTCATTTGGTGAAGTAGTCCATGACAACCAGGATGTTGTTGTTGCCATCTGATGACCTAGGAAGAGAGCCTAGGATGTCAAAAGCTATTCATTCGAAAGGTGCTCCCACATTATACAGCTGCAGTCTTCCTTTAATGCGTTTTTCAGGACCATTATATGCAACACAGGGATCACATGTGCGACACCACTTCTCCATGTCATTTTGCACATTATTCCAGTAGAAACGTTCTCGAACTTTTTTGTCAATACTTTCTTCCATCTTCAAAACTTTAGTTTCCACTGAAATTGCCTTATTCTCAAATGACGCCACCCCTTCTTTAATTGCATTCATCTTCTCCTGAATGATATTGGAGAATTCCTCTTTAACACTTACGATGTCCTTCTTAAGCTCCTTTTGTCCAACTTCCATCGATTTCTTCATCTCAGCCAACCGAGCCAGTAACTCCCCATTGCCGCTATCAGCCATCGTAGCCTGAGATCTCGTTTCCAACATACACTGTTGACCACTATCCCACTTTTGACACCAAATGTTATGAATTTTCCCGGCTCGTTTGGATAGTGGAAGTGATATGGTGTGTAGAACGCTCAATCAGCAGGCGGCAGTAGAAAAAAAAAGAACGACGTTTCTTTACACGAAGATACACAGCACTGCACAAAGACGACAACTATATACAACATAGAAAAGACAATTATCTTCAGCCGAGCCAGCACACAACAAGACTACCGCAGACAGTAGCGCACAACTTAGTTCAGCACTAACTTGACTCCGTCGCTGTTCTGCTAATCTCTGGAAGACCCGTTGTTTACCGTCGAATCCGACTACCCCAGCAGCTGCAGACTGCCTCCTTTTATTGGTCTCAGGAGGCGGGACTAGAAGCCTCTCAACCAATCAGGAACTTTCGAGGCGTATCTCGGTTCCTAATGGACGGATCGAGAAAATTCTCGATGTTTCGGGTATAATCTATTTTGGTGCCAAAGTCACCAAATTCGTCTCCAAGTCGCCAAATGGTCTCCAAGTTTGTCGCCAAGTACTGGGACCTCCGACGCGACACCCAGACTCCGTTCAATACATATGACTGTAAAACAGTCTTTCTGATGATGGAACCAACTATGCTGGGAAGCAGCATCACAGATTCGTAACAATATCTTTTTTTATGGGGAGGGGGCTCCCATATTTTTCTTCCTACACCTTCTAAGTAACCTAAGTCTCAGAGTAACGGTACTTATACAAGTTGATTTTTTTAGCATGCATTTTAATTCACAGGTATAAAGTATTAGCATTAAATACTATTTAATACAAGGAATCCCTTAATTGCATACGCAATTTGTTGCAAAACGATGAATATTAATTTCTATCAAAAATAAGTAAGTAGAAAGATGCTTATTTAATTTCTCTTAAATTTATCTCATTACTGTGTTCCAAAACAAAACAAATTTTTAATAAATGCATTGTCTTTTCTAAAATGTTGAATTAAAAAAGAAATATTTTCAGAACAATTATTCTTAGTTTAAAAGTGCTACTTTATTCTGTCGAGTTAATCAGCTTGAAAAGCTTATCAGTGTTACTTTCAAATCTTCTCTAGAATTCATGAAAAATTAATTTAAATCTGTATTCTCATTTTTACTCTTTTGAAATAGCTTTAGCTAAGACAATAAATTAAAGCTAGAAATTAGTGAGAATTAGATCTTAGATTTCTTATTTTCTGCTAAACTTTATATATATATATATATATATATATATATATAATGACAGGATAGACTACGTAGACATGAGCTCAAAATGTATTTAAATGTAAATTCAAATAAAAGTAAAACAACCGGGTGCATTAAGATTAATAAATGTTACGGTTAATGAGATTAATAAATGTTACGGTTAATGAGATTAATCAGTTAGTTCCAAAAATGTGACAAATTGACAAATGTGACAAACAAATTTATTAATCATATTAACGAATAATTGCAACCTTCTTTCGAATTAATCGTATTTGGCAAAATAATTTTATACATTCTCATTTTTAATTTTTATTTATCCGTAATTTATCCATTCATCCATGATGACTTAAATATTACTGTTTTAGATAATTTTAAAACATTTCAGCCTCTGCATTGAGAAAAACAGTCAATTCAAAACAATCTATTCAGTCGAGACGTTGATCTTTCAACCCATTCTGTTGATTGGTCTAAAATCTTAAAATTTATATAGATTCACAACACAGTTAAATTTTGATAGCAAAAGAAAGGCAAACTTTGCTTTAAAATGTTTGTAAGTCATAATTATTCTATTAAATTATTCTAATGCGGCTAAAATATTATAAATAATAAATATTTTGCTGTTTAGAAATACGTTTATTTACTGAAACCGCAAAAAATATATATAAATAATTTCTTTATTTGAATAATTTATCCAGTGAATGCATTTCTTATGTAAAAATTTAAAAATTAGCAGATATATTACGATTACATTGGACACACTCTATATTAAAATATATGAAAATATTCTTCTTTTGATGCTAGCGACGTATCCGTAAAATTATTCCAGTACAAACTAACTAAGCATTATCTTGGAAACGAAATTTATCCTAAGAAACCTGATATTCCCAAACGTCTAACGATTGCAATCTTTCTATTGAGAGAAACTTATCTACAGTCCTGAATCGAAAACATGCTCTGCTTTCACATGATTATTTTCCATTTAAAGAACAAATCTGAGACAAGCAGTTTCAGATATAACGAGGGATTGTTTTTCTCTTTTTTATTTCCCGAGGAAGAAAACGTCCGTTTCAGACTTCTCTTATTTCAGAAAGAAAACAAAAAGATAGGATCGAAGCAACTACATTCGCAAAACGTTGCATCATTTATAAACTTCGACTCAGTAGAGGTCACCATATGCCCAATACATTTGAAAAGTTCTCTATTTGTACTTCTCTCCATTCTTCCACTTCTGTTATTAATTATTTGCACTTTGTTGTCCGATTGGGTTTCTCAAGGAATGGAATCATCACTATGGTAATTATCTTGGTTACGTAAAAAGGAAACGAATCAAGATAGTTACGGAAAGCTATTTGTTTTGATTCATTAAAATTATGAATGAATGCACTTTTTTAACTGATATATTTAAAAGAACCAAAAATAAATTTAATATGTTTGGTTTGTAGGTTTTTTTTATGTTACAACATTCTCACATAATAAATAAATAAATTGTAAAAAAACAAATTAAATTACATAAAAAGGAAAAAAATCAAGATATATATTGAGACTTATTTGTGGTGATCCATTAAAACTATGAATAAATGCAATGTTTAAACTGGCATATTTAAAAGTACCGGGAATAAATTTAATATGTTTGGTTTGTAGGTTTTTTATGTCACAACAGTCGCACATAAAAAACAAATGAATTGACATGAATGTTATCTTTTTTAAATGTCATGTAGATTGACAGCGATTTCAGCAAAATATGTTTATTGATAAAGATTAAAATCCTTGCAATCATACTGAATACGCTTTAAAATTTGAATGTCACTGCAAGTACGTTAGAGTCAGAATGTAAAAAGTACTTTTCTGTCAATTAAATGTGACCTGTAAATCTTCTCAAGATAACACCATACTTTTTATTAAGTTGAATTTTTAAACCTTTGGTGGATGGTTCAACTTCAAATAACGTGATGTTATATTGATTTTTATACATTGACTGCTGCATTCAACTCAACTGAAATGTTTGAATAATTTGTAAGGCATACATCAATGGAACAAAATTCTCTTTCTGATATGTTGTTTGGTTACTGTCTCATATTTTTCATAAGTTTGGCGATAATCTTATTTTTTGATACCTGTGATTATGGAAGCAAGTGTTATGTATAAAGAATAAAAACCAATGAAAAAATTATCGGTTATAAATGCTTGATCTGATGAAAGATATCTTCAAAAATTACTTAAAAAAGGCATTTTATATTTGTTATAATAAGCAAACTAAGACTGATGCTTTCTTAAAATATTATTATTTTCTCTTATTATTATTTATTCTACATATTTTATTACGTAACAATTCATGCAGTTACAAAATGTAGAATGTGATCATGCAGGAAGGGTCAAGGGTCATGAAGAAAGATTATAGAAAGACTCTGTTCAAATGTAGAATAGTATCCTGAAGTAGGTCCTATTTATGGAGTTTGCAAATATCTGCATTATATACAGATTTAATTTAAAATCAAATTTAGATATAGACGGCGGCGACAAACACCTTTTGTCTGTTTTGTCACCTTTTACATATTTTATTGATAATAAACTGAAAAATTCAAAAAAAAAATTATACTTTGTAATTTTGGTTCACAAAGTAGCATTTTTAAGAGAAATGGAGAACACCATTTGTATTTATATATACAGTGAAATAATACAGACAATGATTTTTTTTTGTTCTGGGTATCCTAAAAAATATACAATTTTAGTAACCTGATGATACAAAAAAATATTTGAAATGCCTTCCTTAAAGTTATAATTCTATCAGAAATTCAAATATTTTTTAATATAGATATCGTATTACAACTAGACACACCATAGAATTTCAATTATTAAATTTCAATTTTGAATTGTTCCTTTTGGTTTGATTTTACATTTTATTTTGATAAAATACAATATTTTGAAACGTAATGTATTTAAAGACTCTCTGATCATTACGAGTACTTGGTTCCAGATCGAAGTGCACTTATATCCTATTCAGCTAGTAAGGATGTGCTGCATTTAATTGATTTTCTCAATGAAAGTACTCTTAAAGATATATCGAAGATTAGCAATGTGTAACTAGAAATTAAAGTTTTTCTAATGTATTTTTCTCACACTTTTGAGATTGATTAGATTGAAGCATCTTTCAACAGTTAAAATATTGCAATGAAAATGTAAATAAATCAAACCCACACAGAATTTGGCTTCCTAAAAGCACACATATATTGTAAACTGTTGCAAAAAATCTGCAATTCTATAAATTATATTTAAACATTGAATAATATAATATTGAACAATAGTGTGCAATAGGTTGTGCAACCTGAATCTTACAGAACCGATAAAATGATCTCTGCTCACATGCTTTCTATCATTACATGGGATGATAGCTTACATTTTATGCGCTTTATCATTTCATTGTACTGAGAAATTTCAAGCAGACTAAACAACCAAAAATCTAAGCATCCATAAATAAATCTGAAAATGCTGTTTCTCTTACATAATCACGCCATCTGAATCGTCTTTGGATTTCCTAATTTGAAGCGTAAATTCTGAATATGTTTATATAGCGCACATTTGAAGAATATAAATATAAATTATCTGATATTTCAATTGAATAATACGCATTGTTAAAGGGCCTATAATTCGGACTTAACTCTAAACTGGTGTAAATCCTGCCGTCAATGATTGAATACCAAATCGTATACTGATAGCTGATACATTTTTGCATTTGAATTAAGAAATATAATTACAAAGACCGTTTAAAACTTTATAAAGTCCGTTCATTCATGCAAAATGTCATTTATTTCCTTTATTTGCCTGTAAACAAATATCACTTTATTTAACGAGCTCAATCATCAGTTTGTATAAAAGGCTATTTTTATTAAGTCATTTTTTACAATTACATTTTAATGTAAAAGTTTGAGAAAGTTGTCATAAGGAATTTAAACCTTCCAGAAAAACAGAAATGACCATCGAGTTTTTATAATCGAAATGACATTTTAAAACGAAGTGCAAACCTACCTTCATTTATTATTTATATTTGTAAAAATACTCTTATTTTCAAGTCTCTTATAAGATTATAGTTCTAAGTTATTATTTTGGGTTAGTTCACATTCTCAGAAGTCTCTAAATACCATTGATAAAGATAAAAAAAAACTATATAACTTTACAGAATTCTATAAAATTAACTCTACAGATAAAATTAATCGGCGAAAGAGTTTTAAAAAAGGTGAAAAAGGAAATTATATCTGGTATTTAAAAAGTTTAATATCTTAATTAAATAAATCATATCATTAAAACTAAATATATTAAATGAAACTTTGACATTTTGGTATATAATTATGCATTTTTCTTACTTGAAGTGATATTTACAATCTTCCAACATGATGCTTATCATTAAATAAATGACAATATTTAATGTTTGCGAAGTTTTGTTAAATCTTAAATGCAAATATAGACATCCTAAATGCAATAAAGAATAAACAAACTTAGTCAATGATCAGAGTCTTATTCTTCTAATTGTTTATGACATTTATTTCATTAACTAAATGAGCATGACATTTCATTTTATTTCTTTTTCATGTTCACATAATTTCTCTCTGAAAATGTCATCTAAATTCTTAGTAATCCATTTATTAGTAAGAAAATAAAAGAAACATAATCCACTTTATTCATCTGATTTATCAACATTTAGAAAATTTTAGTCAACGAAATGCGTTAAACAGACACAGAAATGTATCTTTCAAAGGATGGCAGGCAAGTGAAATTTTGATAGTTAGAGACGTTTTTATTCATGTTACTGAAATGTGAGGACGCTTGCTACGTTTTTCATAACATATCACAGACAATATAGGATAAATATACAGTAAATATTAATTTCAATTATCAGTTACAATTTTTTTCACTTATTGGCATTTACAATATCTGAGAGTAAAGTGTCTAATGAGTTATTACAAGTAATTAAAAGCTGTGTGGAAATGAATTAAAAAAGTAAAAGAAATTGGAATGCTCAGAGATTAAAGGTAATGTAAACTTGAGATTTTTATTGAGAGTTCTAAAAATTTAGACAACAGAATTCAACAGGAGATTTGATCAATAATAAAAATAGAAAGGGAAAATTTTCAAAAAACTTTAAGCAACAACATATTATTCATGTGTGTGTTTGTGTGTGTTACGAAAAATATGATTAATTTAATGATTATGTGTAACAGTAATTTATTAATCATGATTAACACTAAACGTACAGATCATTATAAATAATTATCTATAATTCTGACAGAAAAGAAATAAAATAAAAGATAAAGAGTGATTTTCATTTGCTACTCCCTATGCAATCAACAAATAATTTATCGCATATATGGTTAGGGACAATTTTTTGTTGAAATAAGCAATAAATAAT
>JAPMOR010065151.1:0-19824 GCA_026543865.1 Argiope aurantia
TGGTTTAAAATGCTTTCAGCGTATTTTACACCATATCGGGAAAACTTAATTATATTTAATACAAATGAAATCTATTCTTAAATCGGTCTTTCCTCCTTTTGAAATGAACTATAAGAAATTCGAGTAATTTATATATATATAAAAAACTTTTGATAAGTTTATTCTCAAAAATTTGAAGATACCTTTCTGAAATGCATAAAGAATGTAATACTTACTTAAAACTTTGGGTATCTTAAAAATTAAATCATGACAAAAAAAAAAACCCATCAGGGACTTCCACATGAACATCACTTACCTTCAAAAGGGAAAACTTCAGCGTATTTGCTGAATTTCTATGTTCAAGTATAAAGGAAATTGAAATGCACATATAGTAAAAAGGAAATTTGAAATATACATGCACAAATGCAAATTTTTAACGTAGTTACCGAACTGCACATGTGTAAGCATAAGGAATTCTCCCTCTAATCAATGTTCACAATCCTACTTGTGTGGCTCCAACGTTCTTTTCATTTCATTGGAGGGACTCCCTCGAGGCGACATTCTTCGGAAAGGGGCAAGACGATCGCGCATTGTTGGTCAGGCAAGGATTCCTCTTTCTGCTACACTATTTACCGGGTGGGAAGGGATGAAAATTTGATATTGCCCGTAGACAGAAAAAAATATATGAAGTATCTTTAATATTTGGCATACTTGCGATTTTTCGTGAGACAAACAGCTTGCTATAGTGATCGACATTTAAATAAAAAAGGTGCTGAACACCCATTTGCAACGTAGCCAAATTGATGGCAAGGTAAAGAAGCATATTCAAAGCGGGGCACATTCAACCTCGTTCCGACGGCCAGTGCGCATCTTCAGACAGAAAATTTGCCCTCTTTCCCCTCTCTTATGGTTTTCCCGGCTCCTTTGATATATGTTAATTTTATCGACAATGAGCGGGAAGCTCCCGACCGACGTCCGCAGGCGAGGGCAGTGCTACAATGAGTCATTTGGCAGATTTACGACCATATATGTAAATGTATCAGGCCGTCGGAATGGCTCAAGATGTTCGCCTAGACATCATGCAACGTTTTGTCGCATCCCACCTCTGTATGTTAGCATTAGGAAATAGAAAAAGGGAGGAGACATTTGGTTTCATTCGCCTCTGTGGAATTAAAAATTTCATGGAAGTCGATGCCTTTAACCACTTGCGGAGAGAAGAAATTAACAAATGCGCGTACCAAAAGTCTCCACTGTAACTCGCAAAGTATTCGATACATTTATAGAACTCGGAAAAAAAAAATATTTTCTGAATGAATAAATTTTAGACCCAAGACTGCGCTCCGGGAAACACTCTCAGTCGAAGGGTGGCGAGCATGATTTTGACTTCTGAGAAAATTAATTGCCTGCTGACGTGTGCAGCATTTGTTAACGAATTTTTGGTAAAAAATCTTGACGTGCATGGCGCAGCTATTCAACGCAAGTGGTTAAATAGTTAAAAAAAAATATTTTTATTTATTCATTCCTTCAGTTTTGTCATAAAAGACTTCCATGAAGATTAGCCACGCTGCTAATGGGTCTATGTTTGAAATTATACTTATCCGGGGGGGGGGGACTGATAGAAGAAGTTCAAGAGCTCTATTGCTCAAGGCAATATCGGTAAAGCCACCGAGTTTAAATATACTAACTTATTGCTATTATTTTGTCTAAGGTTTTGTCAATGCCTTTATTAAGCCGCAAAATATCATTTCTCGCACCCGTTCCGCTGTATTCCTGGTCTATTTAAAAATGGTTTTGACCACAAATTATCGAATTCAACTGTGAATAGAAACCGACGAATTCAGTGATGGTTATCACTTTATTGAAAATGGCATTTTTCAGTATAAAGGGGTATATCAAAATTTTCGAAACTCCAGAAGTATTGAACAAACGATATAAGAAACATTATCGAAAGCTCATTTCTTTCAGTTGTCGCTCCCACTTCCAAATGATAGCAGTCATGCCGATGTCAAGAGGGAAGGAGACAAGAAAAGATTCTATACATTCAGTACATGGTGTTTGATTTACTATAAACACTAACTGTTTTGAAATGTACCCGGACATCTTCTGAAAGTTGGGTAGTAATAATTGAATTTTACTGATGTTATTATGATCCCAAGACAATAAACAAAGAAACCAGGGGAAGATTTTTCTTTCGGGAACCAAATTTTGTGAAAAACGCTTTTCCCCCCACGAAGTTTTCACATTATTTTCATAGTCAGAAGGATAATTCTCAAAAAATATGAAAAATAATTAATTTCAGCAAAAGAAATGCTGCATCATGTTAATAAAAGAAAGAAAGAAATCTCTTCAGAATTTTTTTCACATTCCCAACGTTTACCGTACTTTCTTTGCTTTACAATAAGGAGATACTAGCATTTCCTTTGTAACATTAGAAACCTTAATTTGATCCTTAAACTTTTTTTGTGTGTGTAAAGTAGCATATCCGGTTGCCTTTCAAACGAGTTTGTTACTGGACACAGGAATTTGAAAACCCAATGCTAATTATGAAGCTTTTTTGCATTATATACAGTGGTGGCCAAAAGTGTGGACATTTTTTGAAAGTTTCATGTTTTTCAACTTTGCGTGCTTGTAGAATATATTAATTTTCCCTTAAATACAAATGTTTAGATATCAAATTGAAGGTAATTCAATGTAAAATTTAATAACAAAAACAGTATTACAATATCTGTATTATAAAAAAAGTTACGCTCATTTTAGTAGAACAAAAAACATGAATCAAAACACAAATCGTTTTGAATAATGACGTGTTTTGTAATAAGAGCGTACTGGCCAATCACAAACACTGTTCTGAGGACCCATCAAATGTCTGTAACTATAATTTAGGTTATTTGGATGGTAAAAAAGTTATTGTTGTGGAAATATTTTGCGGAATGATGCATACTAGTACATTTAAATAGAGTATTGCTGTTTTTGAATATTTGAAGTCCTTTTTTTTTAATTAAACTAATTTTAAACAAACAACACCAACAAGAACTGATTGGACATCTACAAAAAGAAGCCGAATTGTCATATTGAGAGAAAATGTCCTCTCTTATGCTGAAATTGTAGGACAAGTTGGTGGTTCAGTGACTTGTTCTGGTGTACGAAAGTTCTGTTTACGTTATGAAAAAACGAAATCAGTGGAAAATAAGGCCAAATCAAGGCAGAAAAAAATGCACAACTGCTACTACCGATAGAAAAATTAAACGGCTATGCCTTCAAGATAGAAAATTTTCATCAGATGCCACTAGATGTGAAATGAATGCAGCGGGTATTGCAGTAAGTTCAAGAACAAAATGAAGAAGGTTATCAGGATTTGGACTACAAGCTAGAATTCAAAGAAAAAAACCATATTTAAATCAAAAGCAACTCGAAAAACGAGTTAGGTGGGCAAAAGAATACATTAAATGGTCAGAAAATCAATGGAAGCAAGTAATCTGGAGAGATGAGACTAAAATATCGCTCTTTGGTAGTGATGGTAGAAAATACGTGAGACGTAGAGTAGGTGAAGCGCTTCATCCTGATTGCATTGAAGAAACTATAAAAACAACAACAAATGCCATGATTTGGGCATGTATGTCTGCAGATGGTGTGGGCCGAATTCAAGTGACTGATGGCATCCTGAATAGCAAAAAATACATCGAAATTGTCCTGGAACCAAAATTGATACTTTCCATCAGGGATTTCTTTCCCAACAAAGCATCACTTATTTTTCAGCAGGATTCAGCTCCATGCCAGACAGCAAAAGTATGCAAAGCATGGTTTCAAAATAAAGGCATACCATGACCAGGAAACAGCCTTGATCTCAATCCAATTGAAAATTTGTGGCGACGTTTGAAAATTCTTGTACGAAAAAAACGTCCATCCAATAAAAGACAACTTATTGAATCTGTAATTGATTCTTGGCATCATGCGATTACGAAAGATGAACTCCAAACACTCGTTCACTCGATGAAAAGACGCTGTGAAGCTGTCTTAAAAAATAAGGGTTATCCTACTAAGTATTGATTGTGTAAGTATCACTTTAAAAAAAATGCAAATCTGAGATAGATCTTACTAAAATGAGCGTAACTTTTTTTGTAATGCAGATATTGTAATACTGTTTTTGTTATTAAATTTTACATTAAATTACCTTCAATTTGATATACAAACATTTGTATTTAAGTGAAAATTAATATATTCTACAAGCACGCAAAGTTGAAAAACATGAAACTTTCAAAAAATGTCTACACTTTTGGCCACCACTGTAGATACATTTACATTTTAATTTTGAAATCGGACAGAATTTCATCTCTTTCTACTAGTAAAAGTGCCTGACATAACAATTAAACCAACCAAATAAATTTTCGTATATATCTAGAAATGAAATGAAATACTGCTTTCATTCGGGTTTCAGAGGTAAAACTAGAGATAATTCGACAACATTCAGACAGATGAGGCAGAAAATTATAATTATTCAATCCGCCATACAGTTTGAGTTTTGAACATATCACCAGAAAACTGAACAAATTTTGGCGAGTTCCCATGCATGGTAACGGACTAGCTCTAATTCTTAAATATAGTTGCTTATTTCTAGAGTTTCAATTACATTAACTTGAGTAGAAAAAGAATGACTAAGTTTTGTCGATTCCATATCAAATTACCAAAAAAATATAAGAATCCAAGCTAACATTTTCAGATTCGTTTGAATTCGAAAGATTTTAATAGATTGATAGGAATAGGAAATTCCATAGCAGAGCCTATTTATTCCACATGGAAATGCGAAGTCAGTATCTTTTTAGTGGTAAAGGAATGGGACATGCAATTGCATATCAATCAGAAAAAGAGTTTCAAAAACAAATGTAACATATTAGTAATATTTTGTTTTACTTCCACGGATAAAGAAATCGACTAAAATTGAATTTTTAAAAGTTCATATTTAATCAATAAATTGTTTAAAGCATTTAATTCCCCCCCAAAAGCACAAATTTTTGAAAAAAATGTAAACTTGACTGATATATTACAAAGTTACCAAGGAAAATTTAATTCTTTCGATACGAAAAAATTAATTCAATACATCAGAAGAAAAAGTATCATTTATTATGGAATTGTTGAAATCTATTTTAATATGCTCTTTGAGTTCGGGAATATAAGAACGCCAATATGGAAACTTGAACACATAGGAAGACTAATTTTTCTTGCAAATCTGTTGCCGATTTCTTCACAAATGTTGGACTTTGTTGAGTTGCACTCCTACTGCTTTCGGTATTGATATTTTTGGCATCCTTGACGACATGAAATGACATATTCGATTTCAACTGATTCTCTCATTCAGAGATCTACATATGCAAATCATTTATTACTTCCTGTAGCAAGAAATGTTTATTCCAAATGCTTTATAGTTTTTAGCAACTCAGTACAGTGAAGCGTAGAAACAAAAGAAGCATATGGATTGCAAAATAAATTCTGTAGCTTTTCTCAAACCTCCGTGAAAACGGATGCCCAATCATGAATAAAAAATCGAAAAAAGGAACTCGACAAAGTGGTAAGTTGTTTTTTGATATATACATGCTCCAATTTAAATATCATTGCTAAACACTAACAACCATGAATCTTGAGCTCAAAAGTGTTTACTAATAATTTCTATTCAACGAAATTTCATTCAGTCAAGTTTTAATTTATTAGTGCAATATTCCGAGCTTTACTCTCCCTTCCAACATTTTGACACTTTATTTTTCGAAGTTCCAATAAAATCAATCTAATAAGATGTCATAAAAATAGTAATGCCGAAAAAAATATGAGAGCTATTGAAGATGGTAGAAGCTGTGTAATTTTCTCCACATTGATGGAGACGTCACGATTGCCGAATGTCCAATGAGGCATGGCATCTTAATGTGTAACGAAATTTTATAAAGGCATTAAGTGAGGCAATATGAGGAAGGATTACAATTTCAATAAAATGCTATAAAGGCGTTTCAATCTTTTCAATTCTGCGATATACATTTTTTTATGAAAAGCATGTTTACATTTAAATAGATTATTCAAATAAATTATAAAAAATAAATAAATTTTAGTCTTTTTTCTCGTTTTTTTTATTCTTCTATTTAACAAGTTTTCTTTACAAGAAATGTTTCTGTAAAATGACGAGACTACATCAAAACTGGACAGGTAATGATTATATTGAAGTGAATCTGCATAAACGCCCTCCTATGTTTGGAAGTTAGCAACGTCGAACTTAGCATTCGCACCTTTTCCTGCCAAAGATCTAATCAGCTCTTATATTCCACCAAATGAATAATATTCTTTACAATATCTGAACTCATGAAGATAAATGAAGCTTATTTCAAAGAGTAGCACCAAATGGAAAGCCTCAGAATCGTTCCTCTTCGCTTAGCTGAAAGTTTACATATAAGTAAATGTATAAAACGATTTTCTAAAACTTTTTTTTTAACCATTTCTTTGAGGAATTGACCATAACTCTCAGAAGCAGTAGCCTATCTACAAATAAAAAGTTAAATTTACTTAATATTTTCTCACAAGAATTTTATGAAACCATTTTTTAGAGATTGATAGTTTTAATATTCCCTTGAAATGTCTTTTTTCCCTTTTTAATAATCTAATGACTAAAAATTCACACCTTTTGAATTCTTTAAATTTGGGCCAAAAAGTACTCTAATCGGAGTTTGCGTTTAAGAAAATCCACACAACGAAAACTCTAAAAATAAGTGGGCTATTTTCGTCTGAATACGATATGATAAATAAAATGCAATTTTATCCCGAATAGAATAATAATGAATGACAATTAGAATAATAATAAGTCCATCATTCTTTTCGCCAAACAACAAGAGGAAATAATTGAAACTGCAAACTTTGTTTCGCTTTAAATATAAAAATAATAAGATGCTATAGAAATATTGCATATAAAGGTATAATTTGTAAAAACGTTAAATGAAGCTATTAAAAAAACTAGAAACAGATTTGATAAATGCGAGTTATTTTGCAAAAGGAAATTATTTGAAAAAAATTCGGATTCATGGATTCAGATTAGTTTACGATTTTATTATGTTCGTTATTAGTCCACTGGAAAAATTTAAAGCTTCAAACTGCATGCGAATCGTACTTCGAGAATAAGAAATTTCTCCCAAAATATTTTCCTTGGCCACATTTTGTGCAAATTTTTTAAATCTCCATAAATGAAAAAAGGGAAGAAGAAATAAAGAAAAAAATGCTAGCGGTAGACTTTTAAAACTGAAAAAGAATGCGCCTTACTCATATTCATGGAACTACCAAGTCCCGGCTTCAGAATTAGTTTTAACTAAATGTTCGAGTACCATTTCATTTTCAGGTCAAGAGCAAACAGTTTGTTAGCTTAGAAAATATTCATGTTACAAAGGTAACGGTTGGATAAAATCCTGCAGTCCAAACTTATTTAGCTTCAAAGCAACCTGTCTTTCTGTTCTCGGCATTGAAATGAAAATGGGCAGTTCTTATCGAGCAGTGGAATTTTCTTAAATCTCATACCTATTAACATTCATTTTGGTTTTTGAGGAAAGGTTTCTATATTTCTATGATCACTAAAATAAAATAAAAAAATCAGTTTTATTTTTCTATCAAGTTTAATTATGGAAGAGATGATTGTTTCTTTATTAAAACTCAAAAGTTAGGTTTGCTGTGGCAAAGCGAATAAAACTGCAATGTGACATCGCATTGCGAGCCAAACAAAATACAGCTGCGAAAGAATGCAGTCATTTACTAACTAGCACTCTTCATTCATTTTGGAAAATCAATTTAGTAGCCTAAAAATATTGGGTAGAAAACATTCAAACTAAATGAAATCTTTAATTCTCATTTTAATCTTGAGGTAAACAAGATAATGGTGTGAAGTGTTGCTGGATGCGCGCCATGTGACAGATCATTACTAATTCTGTTACAGAGAAACAAACAAATTACTATTTCAATAGTTTCAGAATTAGAGCCCTTTATCAATAGAAAAAAAAATATTTTTTTAACCTCTATCTCTATAATGTAGGGATTATCTATAAAATAGACATCTATATTTCTAATTCAAGTAGTATGCAATCCTTTCAAAAATCCATAAAAGATATATTTTCATAATTACAGCACGATTTAGACGACATAAATATTCAGCGTTTCAATCACAACCACCACATTAGATACTTTGATTATGAATTATTCTGTATTAAATCCTGCGTTTATAATTGCGCCGAACTCATTTCTTCTTTCTTTTTAGATATCACAAGTATTTATTCAAACCGCTGCTTCCATACGTGTTGAGTAGAATTTAATATCATATATTTTAAAAATAAGACCACTTGAAACGCAAATCGCCGATGCGTTACTTTGCAAAAAATTTTTAACCTTAAAACAAAAACTGCATGAAAACTTGCATATTTTATATATGATAAAAATATTTTTTAATGCGCATGGTATATAGGATTAATAGAAAAAAAAATCTTTTACGCGTTTGTAGTCTTAATTGCATATATGTATAAAGTGAAATTCACTCACTTATTCTAAAAACAATACGGAAGTTTCATTCCAAAGTTAGAGAAAAAGAACTTCATATTGAAATTTTAAAAAAAAATCCGATTTAAATATATTCTCAATTTGATCGTATTATTTTTTATAAAATATTAAAGCAAATCTTCACTCTGACCAGAACATACGCTCAGATGTTTCAAATTCCTTTGTAAGAATTTCAGGCAGCTTTAAAGCGTATTATAAGAAACCACGACAGTTTCCGAAACCTAATGGCAGCGTCAAAGCTATCGTATACAACCTGTTCTTTATGCAAAAGAAATAATTTTAATTTCTCATTTCAAAATTATCGCTTTGTCAAAATGACTCTAGAATAATTAATAAATATTTGAGGTTCTTCCGGACTATCTCATTTCATCATTGGTCAATATGAAATTTAATTTGTTGAAAATAAAAAAAAATATATCAAAAAATTATTCGATTAGAAACAGACTGAAAATTTTACTTAAGAACAAATCAAAATTTCAATCCAACTAACGTGATGTGGAATCATCTGCCAATAGATTATGAAATTGTTTAAGATAGCTTATATAATAATTAATATTTATTACCAAATTCTTTTTATAAGTATAAAAAAATGTCGTTCTCGCAAAACTGTTTACGTAATTACTCTAAACAAGCTTTAAATTGAAGGGAAAAAAAAAATCTGAAGCAGAAGCAATGAAAACGGTCTCCATAAATGTATAAAAGACATCTGATAATAAAAGTGGATGAAATGACAACAGAAATTTCATTTTGTTAACCATATGAACGGGGAAATACAAACAGCGCAGTAAATAGATACAGAAAAATGCCGAATTCGGAACAGATGAGCTTTCAAATGAAAAGCACACAAACAGTTCACTTTATCAAACTATTTTCATGAAATTGGACTCTAATCAATTCTTTGAGAAAAAAAAACAAACTCAGATTTAATCAAAAACATTGCACAATTATCACAAATGCATTCTTCTCCCTTTTTTTTTGTGACAGGCCAAAATTGATCTTTACTTCAGCCAAGTTTAAAATGCGATCAACAGAACTCATTGCTATACAGAAGTGAAATTTTACACAACAAGCCAGTTTTGAAAGCTGATTTAGTTCGGATAAAGTTACTACTCTGTTGACAAAAAGAATGTGAAAAGTGCAAAAAAGGCGAAGAGCTTATAGATTAAAATTGTCTTTCCTTTACATTGCATTTAACACTGAAAAATATTGGATAGGACTTCTAAAAAATTTTCATGTTATTCCATGAACCTTTGTCGATAGAGATCCTTTCATTTCGACAAGATTCAGTTTTATGATTTGACCAATCCTGTAGTGAACTATACTTGAAATGGCAAGGAATCAAAGAACTTGGGATAATATTTATGATTTGAAAATGTTAATTCACAAGCATGAATTCATAGGATACCTGATACTTTTACATTAAAAAACTGTCAAGTAAATTACAAAATTAAAAGATGAGAAACACTGTTCAGATTTTAGAAAGGTTTCTGTCATTATCACTACCTATCGATTTTAGATATTTTTCATTCGGAGACACAAGGTGTGGCTATCGTAGTACAAACAAAGTTACGATTACGGCATTTTAGAAAATATGATTCCAGCAAATGCGTCTTGTTTGCTATTATTGGATGAAGAGCAGATACAAAAATTAAACTAATTTTTTTAAAAAAGATGAGGTTGCTCAAGTAGTCAGTTCTGACATTTAAAAATACAGATTATCATTATGAAGTAAATAAGTATTTTAGAAAATTTAATAATAGTTTAGTGTTGCAAAATAATTCTTTATCCTTTTATTCTATTCTTTTTTTTACGAAATAATTCTTTATCCTTTTATTCCATTTTTTTTACAAAGCAATTCTTTTTAATCTTTTAAAAAATTATAATAATAATTTTTAAAATACCATATTCATAATAAAAGAAATCATTTTTAAATTCAATCATTTCATAATTTTTCTCAGAAATTCTATAAATTCCATTTCATTCAACTTCAAGTAACAAGCAATTGCATCTTTATCAATACAAAGTAGCTTTGAAAACTTTGTTTCTATTTTGTTGTTTAGGGAAAACTTTAATTTTTTAAATGATATCAAATAAAAATAGCATAATATCTATTTCAAGTTTATCGTTATTCTCCTATTAATGAACTTTTAAATAAATACATTTTTTAAGTATTAATAAAGATTCCAAAATTTTTTTTCAAAAGAAAAAAATCGTCTGCCATTATACTCAAATCTAAGGGGGATGACATTTGAAAATTATTAATTTCTTCAAGATATACTGATAGTACATATCATCTGACATGTACTATCAATATCTTGAAATAGGAAAAATTACAGTTACTAGGAAAAATTAAGTTTAAAATAGGAAAATTAAAAACACTATAAACATCATAAGAACATATAATCATGAAATAATATAGGTAAATATAATTTGAGCCACAATTTTCACATGCAGCGCAAAAATATTGCCCAACTATAGCAATGTATTCGTAATTTTTTAACAAAGTTAGAAATGCGGGTTTTTTTTTTTTCCTTCTTTTTTTTCCTTTTAGCCATTATTTAGCTTGCGTCGACTAGAAATTAAGGAAACTTAATACTTTGTATCTTCGAGCATTTTAAAAATTTTTATGGCAGGCAATTTTTTTCTCTTTAACCTGTTAACCGGGTAAGTAACTTATGTTCAATTCGTTTTGCATTGAAATATTTCGTCATACCCAGTTAACAGGTTAAGGAATTTATATATATAATAAAACATATACATACACTTTCTTTTAATATAACACATCAACTATTCAATTTAAAAATCACAAAATTGATAAAGCATATCAAAATATTTGCGAAACATTTCATATCACTTAAAGGGAGTGGTTTGATTTTTTTTCTTTCTTTTCTTTTGTATTTTTTCAATTATTTTTTAATATTTTTTTTTTTCCATTTTTTTCTTTTTTTTATTTTTTTTTTTTTCTTTTTTTCTTTTTTTTATTTTCACTTCTTTTTTTTTTTCTTCCCATTATAGCAGACAAAACAATGACACTCTGAAGACAAAACTTTACAATTTAAAAATTTCTTTATATTACACTATACTTATAGTAAATTAAATCGCATAAAAACAATTAATACCTTAATTTAAGTCACAACGAAAATGCTTTAAACATTTCCACAAGCAAAAATTAAAATTCTTACTACAACTGCATTGGTTTCAGTTTTCTAATTTGTCATATGCACAAAATGAGAATTTTGTTTACAGTAGACACATTTTAAAATACCAAAAATATTTAAAATGAAATGTGAATTGAAGAATTTAAAGTATACAAATAATCAAGATTATAAAAGTTGATAGAAATAAAGCATTCTATTAATTACTTTTATACAGAATATTTCTTGATTGACAGATTGTACAATTTCAAAATGCTATCCGAGCATGTCCATAAGTTACTTTCAGAGCAGCTCGGCCCATGCATTCATATCACCGATTAAATTCAGGAATTCTTTTATTTATTAAGAATTCGAAAATATAATTATAGAACTGGGATACCAAAATGAAAAGCATTTCATTTAAACAAATTTGTAAACGTTTCAGTAAATGTATCCTTAAATTAAAAGAAATAATTTTTATTTTTTATTTATTTATTTTTTTGAAGTCGGAAATTCGTATTCTTCCTACTTTAGAATCGAATTACAAATTCATAATTTTTTTTTATTCAAACACTTTGTTATCATGTGAAAGTTTAAATAAAATTTCAGTATTTCTCTTGTTTAACAGAAGAAAAATCAATATTAACATTTGAAACCGCGCACAAAAATTACACGAGTTCGTTTTAAACTATACATATTATTAAATGAATTTTTTTGCGCCAATGTTACAGTATTCAAATGCAAATATTTACTACACATATGACTAAACCTGGAGAAGACGTTCCATTTTTAGGATGAACATTCTTGATTTTTTTTTTCTTCCGCTTATTATTTTATAAAAGTTAATATGTTACTAGACGTTAGATACTATATTCTGACAATCCAATTATTAATACTACCATCTTTGAAAACTGCACCACCAAAGTCTGTACAAAGAGAGTATGTATAATGAAAATCTTTATACATTCATGTTAATCATTTCAGTATCTTCAAGACAATTTCCAATGTCAGTTGTTTGTCATAACAGCAGGAACCTGAAGGTTATTGATGCGTTTAAATAACAGCTTCTCATTATATGGAATGAATGGATATCCATGTGAAAGTTCCGATAAATGTTTATTTACAGTAGTTGTCAAAATGAACTGAGAGGTGGTTGATAAATAATTTGCAGACGAGTGCACTGAAAGAAGAAGTATTTGTTGAGTTGGCAACAAGAAATGTCAATAAAGTATTTTTTTTTTTTCATTTTGCTTCAAGAGTCTTGACGTGACAAATATCTGTCTACTGTCCATTTCTTACGACATAAGTTCGGTTGCTACCACGCTTCATTCTCTCATTCTACCCCCTTCTCCTTAGCCCACAGACACAGAGGGTGGGAGGAGGGGGTTCACTAGTTAATACACTAAGTGCACCGGCAAAGATCAGTGGTCTAGAACAATCAATCTAGGCATGTGATTTATTTATGTCCAGCTAAATACATAATGCAGGCACAATGACATCATCTTGTCTTATTTCCAAGGACTATTAGAACTGCCTTTGCTATGCTCTCAAAGACAGCTGATGAAAGTCAGTGCTGAGCAGGTTACAGCTTGAAGAGACTATTTCGCTTCATTTCGTTCGGCAGCGTCGATTTTGTTGGTTTATGAGAAGATCCGATATATTGAATGCAGAATGCTGGATAATACGGTCTTAAAGCAGAAAGCGCCTTTGACCCAATATCTCTTTGTATACAAGGTTGAAGAGGTTCTGTAAGGACAGCAGAGATTCGTTAAGGTGCAATTCCATGGTACATAGGTAGATAGAAATCTTTATCCAAAGTCATCTTGTACTTTCCAGCAGCTTTTGCAACCCTTGATGTTTCAGTTCAAGTCTCATATCGGACATTAAAGCTTCTTATGTGTCTCACACATTTTCCAAAAAAGGCTGCTATCTGACACAAGCTACGCCATTATCAGAAGGATACATGTGGTTTCAAAATCTCAATAGGTTAAGGCACTTTTTTTTCTTCTTTCTGCTCCGTAGCTGGAACACGAATTTTGTTCCAAATGTATAAGGACATGTAGATAGCCGGCAACAAGTTCTTTACAGAGATAAATGTCTTTGGCATAGCATGTTTCTCTGTATTGTGTCCAAAGTGGTCCCGTGAGAACAGGAGAGATTCTCCATGGCACACTTCCATAGATACATTGGTAGGCAGATCTCTTTATCCAAAGACTTCAGCGCTATATGCGTCTGCCGAGGCCTCAGTTCAGAAAGTCAAAGAGACAGACCTATAGATCTTCTATATTCTGCAACTTTTCCGTGAACGAGTGTTGCTTGATATTAGTAGCTACGCCGTCATTGGAAAGATGCCTATTTGTTTTATAGAGCTTCACAGTTGGTTCAGGGTTTTTTTTTTCGTCTCCTGAACACGAATTTTGGACATTATATTCGTCACTAAGGGGTTACGAAGGATATTTTCTAGTCCAGCACCTTATCAACCAGTTGTTTCAATTCGATTAGCACATTAAGTAAATTTCGATGAAAGATTCCAGTAAAATTTTCAAGTGACAGTGTACACAGTGTAATGTATTTTTAGTTCCTGAGCAACAGTCATTCAGTTTTCAAATAGTTTCAAGACAATAGTTTCAACACAGTGCATGGACTACATCAGCAGACACTGTCCTGTGTATTTTGTAAATTTTTCAAGCCATGAAATAATTTTGATGTTGCAGTTTTCGAAAAAAAAGCAGTATTCATATTTTAAATGTATCCAATTTTAAAATTCTTGAAGACACATTTTGAAAAATGTTAATCTAATGAAAAGTTATTTTATTAATACACATATAATTTGCACTAAAAATTGTAAAAATTTTCATTCTGCATCATTTTTAAACATAGTTTTTTTCATGTTTGTAATTGAAATTTAGAACTAAAATTTCAAATACTCTTAAAATAAAATATATGTAGTATGCAAATACGATACAAACGGATGCATGCAAATGAATGTAAAAAGAAAATAGTCTTTAAACACAATGCATATCGTTCAATTTTAAAACATGATTTTGTGCACAATACTTTTTTTTGAAGTCACACTTTAAAAGTATTACAAACTGAATGCCAGCAGTCAATTTGAGCGTTTCTGAAATATTTTATGCAAATACTCAGCAAAACTTTTGTTTTTTTAAATCGAGCTCTCAAGTTTTTTTTCTCTCGTTAATTTCGAGATCTATAGCTTTTTTTTAAAAATTAATTTCGAGCTCGCTAGCTTTTTTTTAAATTATTATTATTTATTTTAATTTCGAGTTCGATAGTTTTTTTTTAATTTTAATTTCGAACTCGCTAGTTTTTTGTTTTTTTTTAAATTTCAAGCTTTTTTTTTAAACTTCAAATCTTGTTTTATTTTATAAATGCTAAGCTTACCTTTCTATTTTAAAGAGCTTTTTTTTAAAGTTTAAATTCTTCAAATATATAATGCTCTTTTTATAATTTCACAGAAACACTCAAACCAATGGCACAAGAGTTATAAAAATATAATAAGAAAATTTAAAAGATACATTAGCGCAAAACATCAGATTCATTTAAAAAATTCTATATCTTATTTTGGTATCCCAGCCTTTTTAGGTAAGTAATCACACTCGCATTATATTAATGAGCATTTTTATAAAATTTTGGAATCACAACATCAAAATTTAAAAATTTTGGGACATTTAAAATTTCTTAAAAAATTGTTTTGAGTTTCAAATAGTTTTATAAAATCTACTTTACTTTTTAATCTAGAATCTTAAATGATAAAGATGCAAAATAAATTATGCTTATTACACAAATATTTTATTATTGTTTATTAAAAAGTCTAATTTATAAAATGATAAAAATATAATTTTATTTCTTCCTATTTAATTTTAAACACAAAACTATCTTTAGAATTAATAAAATGAACCTTATTAGCAGATTGGAAAATTTAAATGAACCTTTGCGAACTGATGCAAATGCGTAAATCTGAAGCAGTGGCCCATCATTTGCTTCACCTACGCCGCTGCAAAACTAAATGAGCAACCTAATTCTTCATTTATTGTACAAAGCCAATCTTAATAATGATAATAGACAGTATAATTATGCCACACTCATGTTGCCACATGTTATACAGTCCTATTTTCCAGTACTTTGATAATACAGCCAAGTCGCTTTTAAAAATGAAGGAATACTTCCGTATTAGAATTCCGTTTCTATTATACTTGAATTACCAGTTCACAGACAACTACATCTTTTTAATAGACTCCATATATAAGAATAGGGAAGAGATGTATTTTAAAACAAATTTTTCAAAGTTTTATACAGGGAAAAGAAATTGGAATTTTTGAATTCAGCGATGTTATATCACTACATGATATATTGATATAATGATTAGCAATTTTAAAACTTGAAATTTGAAGGAAGATTTTAATGGCAGTAAACAAAAATGACAGATTTTAAAATCGCATTTAAAAAGTATTTTCGTAATATTTGTTTGTTAATATTAATAAAGACATTTTTCTCCGAAAACAAAGGAATTAAAAAAGCAGCATCGCATTGAAGGAGTTTAAAAGGATTGATGTTCCCGGACAGGTCGAATATTAAGTGAATCTTCGTCCTGGGAAAAGCTCGGAATTTTCTTTAAAATATGGTTTAATTTAATTTAGAATTCAAATACAGTTCACTGCAAAATTGAAAATCTTTAGAAGATAATAATAAAAATTTTGTTCCAAGAAATTTGAAAAACTAAAGTTTCAGTAATTCTTTAGCAACAAGTTCAGTAACAACAATTAAATTTATTCCTAATTATCACTTTCATGATTAGTCCAATTGTGAAAATAGGAATTCCTTTTGAATGAAGGGCTACATAAGGATTAGATTGAAAAACTCGAATCTTAATGTAAAAAACTTCATCTCAATTTCGATGTTGCCAGTGAATTAAAATTTTGATCTTTAACCATTTCCCCAACTAACAAACAAAGTATTCATCATTTAAGTACATTCTAAATTGTGATCAAACAAAGCATCAAGAAATAATAGTAAATGAAACAAGAGACGTGCTAATGAAAGCCAATTGCAATCTTTTTTAATGCAGCAGATGCGATTTACAAAGTCATCAGATAAAGATTCGTCACAGCCCAATAATTCCAAAGAGAAGAATGCATCATTATCTGAAGACATCATTAATATTTTATAAAATGTTAAAGATCTTCTTTACAACTATGTAAAATAATTAGAACATCCTGAACGCATGGCAATAAACTTAAATTAATAGCTAAAAAATGCCAATTTTTTAAAATTCCTTTTTGGTGAAATGGAATCACTGCTGATTCCCTTTTTTATTGGGCTATTAATGACAAGCATTTAACCGAGATTTCATTGTTGGAAGTCGCCGAAAATTAGGCAGCTTCTCTTTAAAGCCACACTGATAAACCTAGACTTTGTTTAAAAGGAAGTGCTAACTAAAATTTCAGAAATAAAAGCCTTTTCTTTTAAAATACAAAAACAATAAAAAGATAATTCCAAGAATACCTTAAAAAATTAAGGTTTTTAAAATAATTAAACTCCATCGGCAGACGATTGATGGTTCCAAATTCATGCCATTTTTCCAAACGTGGGAGATAGTTTTATTGCATTTACAGATAAGATATGCGTTAAGTCTTCTTTTAAATAAACTGCCCAATACAAAAACTGTGCAGTTTTCTTCAAATTCAACTCTCATCGAATGCTCCAGGTAAAAAAACTCAAGAATTTCGGGAAAGGAAAAATAAAAGTTAAGTATTGTAGTTATGATGGTCAATTGGACATTTATAGTATGTTCTGAATGAGAAGTATCCAAAAGGCGATACTTAAAAAAAATAAAGAAATAGTTGATCAAAGGAATTTGAAACAGTTTTCACCCTATCTTATCTTCACTAGATCAGAAGATGCTTCGTTCATTTTCGTTGAATATTTAAAAAGTTGACGTTCTTTTCTTTTATCTCTGCACTAAATTTCAAATTTAGATCAAGAATATTTTTTTTGGGGGGGGGGGAATGAGCAAAATTTCTTTCCAAAAGGCAATATTCTCACTTTACTTTTGTTGACGTACTTTTATTGAAAAAAATATGCCTATTATTAATTTTCGTTTTGTTTAAAAGATTTGACTGTGCCAGCATTCTTGCATAGCTTTTGAATCAAAGATAAAATGCATTTGAATCTACAAATTCAAACATTCTTATCAAAACATAAGCAGCACTCATTTCTTATGGATCACTTTTATTTAAATGAATACAGAGTTTAACAGTTTTTTTTTATAAATTTCGAATATTATTAAAGCTCTACATGAATATAAAATTAACTTAAACAGAAAATCCTGATCCGCTATTTTAGATTAATTTTCTTTTAATAAAAATTAAACTTTCATAGCTCTTCCATTATATTGTTAATTCTTGTAAATATTCATTATAAATACTTTTGTTTTAAATTTTACTAGTAAGTTTAGAAAAATATTTAACAAAGCTGTGCCTGACGTCGCATTCAAACTTTTTACTCTGATTTATAATGAAGGAAAATTTAGAAATAAAAATTGAGGTGCATCGCTATATCTAGAAACATAAGCTAGAAGTCTTATTTAAGCGATTGTAATGCGCATTTTATCATATACATAACAATAAATGTGTATAAAAATTTGAAAGCTCTATCTTTATGATAAAAAAAACTTTAACAGATGTAAAAATAAAATACGAAAAAAAAAACTTAAATGGATAGAAAAAATCCATTTCAGGTGTCATCTGTAAATACCTTACATTTATCATAAAGGAAGTCTAACTTTTGACATATTAAAAAGCACGTGTTTAAATATGAATAGAAATATGTTAAAAAAATCGTTATTTCAAGGTTTTTCTCCACCCCTTCCAGTATTGTATTTCTTTAAATATATAGGAGATGGTTTGTAGCTTCTATTTCGGCCAGTAGCAGAGGGATGCAATTTTCATAATTATTTGGAAGAGCATAATGCAATTAAAAGGATCACGATATATTTCAATGGAATACATGAGTTTAAATTTGCAGAGTACCGAACAGTTTACAAAATTCCACATCAGTGAAATAAGAGGGAGCATCACTATTTTATACGAATTAAAACAGACGGATCTTTCAAAATTCAGGATTTAAAAATTGCTGGCATTCACACTTAATGCTGCGTAAGACAGGGCTTATATATTATATATCTGCATATTTTTGAATCTAAATTTTCATTGTTTCAATTATTGCCTTGTTATCCTCAGAAAACTGCTCGGGTAGAAAGCTATTTCAGCAAATAAACCCATAATCTTAATTTCCTAGTTTTCATTAAATATCAAAGATATCAAAATAAATACGCTTTTGTAGAATATTAAAATTTCCAAAGAATCCCGTTGAATATACTTTGCATAATAATTCACAAATTAAAAATCTATGATAACTCCACTAGATTGCACCCACGACGCATTTTAGATTAAAGCACAAGAAATGACAGCTGAATTCGAATCTCGTTCGTTTCGGATAAAATATTCCATAATTTCTAGTATGCTTATTATTTGTTCTGAACTCGCTGAGCGCAGTATTTAAGGAAAATCTATAAATTTTTAATTCTAACCCAAGTCAAAATTTAATCGAGCTTTCATTTTAGTTTTAACAGCAACATTTATTCAGTAAATTTAAAATTAATTTCAAGAAAATATTCCACTGCCCGAGAAAAAACACATCAATGGCGATAAAAAGCTTTTGATACCATACACATATTTTGTTATCGCCGAACTTCTTATGTAATGAAAGATATTAAGGTATTCATTTTGGGAAGATCTGGAAGAAGTCTTTACTTTCAAGATAAACCTTCAGTGTCACAAGGTTATTGCCTCAAGCTTAACATGACGTAATTTGCATAAAATATGAATTCCTCATCCGTTGAAATAAAATTCCTGCTGCTATGAGAAAAGTAAGAAGTTCCTTTTGAATTATTGGATTTTGATCCTTCCTCTTAATACACAATCTTACCTTGGTAAGAACAAATAACTAGCCGCCTTTGACGACCAACTTGTTTGCTCAGATTGACTTTTTAGCAATTAAATTTTTAAGAATACATTTTAAAAAATGTTATGTCGATAGACTGAAAAAAAAACAACTTAATTTTATC